>PVJO010006112.1:0-45000 GCA_004026905.1 Hystrix cristata
GAGGAAGAGGAAGAAGAGGAGGAAGAGGAGGAAGAGGAGGAAGAAGAGGACGAAGAAGAAGAGGAAGAAGAGACGAAGAGGAAGAAAAGAGAGAAGAGAAGGCAAAGAGGGAAGGGGAGGGGAGAGGAGGGGAGGGAAGGCTGCTGCAGTACAGTGTTTGGATACATAAAGTTGCTGCATTTCTGGACATTAGTTCTCAGACTAAAAATGGTGTGACTATACTTGAGAGCTGCCTTGAAGTTACTTCTGAGCAAAATCCCAAGTCTTCTACATCTTAGAAATCTTTCAGGAAGCATAACATAGCCCAGTGTGTCTAGTCTCAGAATGCTCAGAAAAATGCCTTCAATCATTTCCTGATTTAAATATCTATTCAGTCCTTACTAAGAATTCATTGAAGTAATATCTCTCCACTGAAAAACCAAAGCAACATTTGGGCTCCGTACACAGGTACCTCATTACCATGTTCCAGGAAGCATGTTCCTCACAATGTGTGTGTCTTCTTTTTTAATATTCTCAGCCACCCTGGCAGATGGAGATATTCTGTACAAGATTGTAGACGAAGAAACAGAGACCAGAGAAAGGAAGGTTAAATAAATTGCCAGTGGTCCTTAGCGGGTAAGGGGCGGAGCCCTGGATTTGAACCAAGAGCCAACCTCAGAGTCCATGTTACTGTGAGCTACTCACAGTAGCAAACTTTGGGAAACACATTCTTTGGAGGCCTAATCTAATCTTTACTGTCTCTCACATTCATCTGACTTGAAAAATAGCTGACATTAATAAGAGCTGGATTTTTAAAGCCACATTTGCTTGGAAGAAAATAATGAAGACAGCGATCCTATTTGTTTCTTAAGATCCCCTAAATTAGAATGTTACTTTTACTCATGGAAGACTGTTTGGTCCAAAGACAAGAGTGGGTGGGTGTGTTATTCTGAGCTCCTTTGATGATGTCTGCTGCAGTCTTCCTGCTGTGTACCTTTTTCTCCCCAGAAAGTCATAGTTCAGCCTTATTCTTACTTTTAAAAAAATCATTAGTGTAGTTGCATTCATGGAAGAAGAGGAAAAAATAGATGTGTGATCTACCCATGAAATAGAGCTGTTTGCCGCACATGAACTCAGTCCTTTTCGTGTGCAGGCTGTGAGCCTGTCCTCATGCTGGGGTGGAGGAGCTCATTAACGCTCATAGTAACCAAGAGACAGGGCTGGGCAAAGGGGAGAAGGAGACCAAAGGCCTAGAGTGCTCCCACCAAATTGGATCCTGAGAAGTCTGACACTGGGGCATCTATTAGAGTCACTTGGCAGGCAGTTGCTTGGGCTTTTTACAGTGAAACTGCAGAGATAAAGGCCATTCTGGCCTACTGGAGCACTGCCCAGTGTTTGCCACTGGGTAGGAGGGTCACGGGGCTGGTGGCCATGTAGAATAATGGGTTCAAAAGTAGCACATATTCATTTGTCCAGCCTGTTAATACCCGGTTCACTCTCTTGCTGAATCTGTAGCTCTCCTAGAACCATAACGCAGTATCTTCAATTCAGAAAATCTCTCCAGCTTTGGACACTGCTCCTCCCCGTCACTCTTCCTTTCCACTTCTTCTTCTTGGCTGCTCTCACTGTTTGCTTTGACGAACTTCTGCCACTGGAGTTGGTGCGCCTGCCTCACTGGCATTTCAGCACGGATGTCCCCAGGTGCCTAGCGTCCTTGCCTAGATTAATGTGTCAGTGGCATATGGTGCAAATGGCCTGTCGTTCGGTCTCAGAATCAGTTTAAAATATCTGCCAGGCTGCTGGCTGCTTGGCATAATGCCTGTGGCTTCAGTTTTTGAGGAAGGAGCAACACTCTCCAAAAATTATTTAGAGTGAATTTTCTTGTGTAAGGGCCAGAATCTGGCTTCTTGCCTTTTCCCGCTTCTTTCTCTCCCTTCTTCCCCTGGTACCTGGGCTAAAGGAGCATGCGGTCTCAGGCTGAGTGCCTAGAACCAAGAAATATTTTAAGGAAAATTTTTGTTGTGTTGATTCCTTCCCTGGCCCCACATCTTGCCCATTTTCCATAAAGGAAATTACCTAGCTTGTGTTTTTTGAACTCTGTTTCATCACCCTTCTTCGAAGCCTCTTTGTAGCTATTGGCTCCATTTTTCAGACAAGAAAGAGAAGGCCTTCAGGGACTTTTAACGTGTAGTCAAAGCATGTTGTAAAGAAGTGGCAGAATAAATTCAAACCCGGGTCTACTTCCCTCGTCCCCACCCACACCCAGTATTGGGCTTTGAGTTCAGGGCCTCTGCACTGAGCTACATCTCCAGACCATTTTTTGTTTTTGTTTTTTTTGAGACAGGATCTCACTAAGTCACAAAGTTGCACAGGCTGGGCTCAAACTTGTGATCCTCCTGTCTCAGCCCGGGTGTACACTGCAGTGCCCAAGAACACCTGAGTCTGTCTTGACCCCACAGTCTAGTTCCTCTCCAGTCTGTTAAGGCCACGCACTGACCGCCGTCTGCTCAGCTACGGTGCCCACATCCAGGGTCGCTGCGGAGGGGAAGGACTTCCGCCGCAGCTAGATGGGCAGGCTCACAGTGCTCTGCGACCCCGCAGGTGGCTGATTAGCAGGTGTGTCTGGATTCTTCCCGCACCAGCTCCTCTTGTTGCTCTTCTCTCCAATGGGGGGTCACCATTACCGTTTAGTTGCCCGAGGGGTTCCTTACTCCAAACTCCCAGCGCTGAAGCGGATCCTGCTGTCCCTGGGTCACCCTCTCTTGATGAGTGCCGACCTCAAGACTGGAAGCGGCTGACCTGCAGGCAGAGAGAAGGAATGTCAGGGGTTCCTCCAGCTCTCTTTGGATTGATGAACCAGAATAATTCTGGCAGCAGGGCTCATGGAATCAGTGTCAATAGGCAGTCTTTCCCCAGAACTGTTCTTTCTCAATGTTTGTGCTGGAGATGGAGCGTTTCTCCCAATCTCTCCCTTGCACCCTCTTTTCCATTGTAGGTATCTAACCAGCACGCTGGCTCCAGGTTGTTGCCCAGTTTAGTCATCTCCACGACACTAAACAGTTGTCACTGGGTGGACTGCACCCGTTGGCTACTCCTGCCGGCCCCTGCTCTCTACCTTGTGAGAATCTTTCATTTGAAGTGCTTCCCAGTCTTTATTCTTTCAGCAAAATTCTAAACCTACTTCCAGGTCCTGCTGGTTTATGTCCGGCAAGAACTGTCCTGCAAATCAGCATATCCCACTAATGCCTTCTTTATTCCAAATTCCGTAATATGATGATAATAATTTTCTTTAAAATTACATAATTGTTTATTTGAATAAGTAATGCATGGCCCAATATTTAAATATACACAGGGGACATGAATAAAGTGAAGAGGACGTCTTCCTCTTGTCCTGGCTCCCCAGTTCCCATTTCAGAGGCACTCGGCCTCCTTCTGAGCCTTCCCAACATATCTCTGTAAGTATATGTGCTTTTTAAAAACCACACCAACTTTGCATGAGAATAATTGTTAACATACATGAGCAATTATGTAAGACATACCATGTTAGGCTCTCTTTTTGTTTTCTTCTCAGTCCTGGGGATTGAACCTTGGGCCTTCACACTGAGCTACATCCTTGGCCCTTTTCATTTTGTTATTTTATTATATTTTATTTTTGAGACAGGGTCTCGCTAAATTGCCTAGGCTGGCCTTAAACTTTGATCCTCCTGCTTCAGCCTCTCAAGTAGCTGGGATTACAGGCATGCACAGCCACACCCAGCTGTATGTGCCGTTTCATTGTCTCATCCCAGCAACTTGATGAGATGGGTATTCATATTACCCATATTTTACAAACGAGGAAGCAGAGAATCAAAAAGTTAAGGAACTTACCCATGATCACATAGCTGCAACGAGGCAGAGTTAGAATTTGACCCCAAGCCGTCCGACCGTGGAGCTCAAGTTCTGAGCTACAGGCTACATGCCTTTAAGTACGACTCTCTCATTGTCTCATTTATACTTTTGGTTTTCCAGCTAGATGAAAGGGTACTTGAGATCAGAAGTGGTGTGGGGCAAGGGAAAGAATCATCCACTTGGGAATCAAATAGTGGCTTTGAAACTTACTAGCTATGTGACGACAGGTAAATTTCCTAAACTCGCTGAACTCCATTTCTTTATCTATAAAGCTGGAAAAAATGCCGGCTTCTGAGAGGAGGAGTGTGAGGAGGATTAGGGGAAATGAAAATGTAAAGCAGCTGGCATAGAAGAGCTATTCAGACAGGGTAGTTACTAAGCAAGAGCCGTGTCCCTTCAGAAATACACTTGCCTGCTCCCCTGTCCTGTGCAGAATAGGAAGGAGCACAGGAAATATCCACGTGACATCCGGTGCAACAGAGACCTGACTTTTCCCATGGCGGGAAAAGACCACACAGGACCTGGCAAGGCAACAGGCTTTTGCACCTTGCGCCCATAGGACTAGCTCTGGGGCACAATTGGTCATTTGGTGGTTGCTTAAAGAAATGTATGAAATGGTGAGGAAGGCTAGGCTAAAAGTTGTATATTTTATAAATTTTCTTCGAGGCCAACAAGCACAGATGGAGTATGGAGGGAAAGCCCTCCTCCAGATACTCTCATGGCAACTCCTTCGCCTCCCTTCAGTCACCTCCTCTGGGTCTCTCATGGCCTCCAATCTCTCCTCTTCACCGCTTTAATTTTTTCTTAACACTTTGCACCTTCAATCATGATATAATGATCCTGCCTATTACATTTGTTTTCCTTTAACTGAATCCCCTAGAATCTAAGCCTTCAGGGGAGTAGAGGTCTTTCTTCCTCTAATGTAACCTAAACACTTAGAACAGAGCCTGGATATGGTAAATGCTCAATAAACATTGTTGGAGAGATTTAAAAAATATTTTCCTGAGACAGCATCTCACTAAGTTACCCAGGCTAGCCTAGAACTTGCAATGCTCCTACCTCAGCTTCCCAAGTATCTGGGATTACGTATCTAGGCCAGGGTGCCCAATTCAAAGAAATGGATTTTTCAGGTAAAGAAACTGAGGTTAAATTACTTAGTGCAGATAATTTTGCTACTAAACAGCAGAATCAAGATTGGAACCCAGTTTCCTTTGCCTTCCAAACCAGTCGTCCTTCTATCAGATCATATTTTTAAGGAGTCTATGCCTAGAATTGAAGAACGAGTTAGCTATTGAGGAATCCAAATGAAACTGGAAATGAGAGCGTATAGACAAAATAATTGAACCATAAAAATGACAGCAGGAAAAAGAAAAAATCGCATACATGTGGGCAGTTGTGTTGATTTTTTTTTCAAATTTTTATTTAAGTACTTGAGACTATGCTGTCAGTTTATCTAGTGAAATAAGATTCATGATCAATGTGTGGAGACGGAAATTTCAGACCTCATTATACACAAACTGAAGATTATTCCTTTGCTGTCACTGCAGCATTTGACACACCAGTGAAAACAAAAGGAAATCTGTCTCAGGGTCCCTTTTAGCTTTGACACATGTGGAGATGCATGAGTTTGGGGTGTTAATTTTTGGTGAGGTGTTAAATGTGAGCATGTCCGGAGACACAGCTAGAGAAACGACCACACAGTTCACAGTTCAGGGCCGAGGCCCCACTGATGCCCTGAACTTCAGCCAAGTTGCACCCGTGCTTTCTTCTCTTGCAGGAAAATTAGGAGGTCCTTGGTCTTTCCTAAGTTAACTTCCCACCAGAAACTTGGTCAAATTCCTTCCTCTCGCTGCTTTTTTGGTGCTGGGGATCGAACTCAGGGCCTTGTGCTTGCAAGGCAAACACTTTAACCACTGAGCTAAATCTCCAGCCCCTCCCGCTGCTTTCTTAAATCTGTCTTTTCCCCACAAGTGCAGATATTTTCATATTGCTTCCATGCCAATGCAGAAAAAAGTGTAAATCTTCCGGCAACCTCTTGAATTGGTAAAAGCACCCCTAAAAGGCAGCTACAGTTGGCATTTTGATTACTCACAAGTTGGGGAGTCCTCTGGGCAGTTCTCTCAATCTGGGCCAGGCTCAAGCCACTTCATCTGAGCCTGGAATACTGCCTTTGTACCCTTATGCAGATGCAGGCAGCTGGTGGGGTGACTGGGCGGGCTGATCAAGGATGGTCCCACTCACGTGCCTGGAAATTAGCAGGTTATTAATTCTAGTCACATGGGCCACTGATCACTGATTATCCAGCAAGTTAGCTCTGTCTCGTTCTCATAGCAGCCAATCAGGATTTGGAGGCAGGAGGGAGAAGGCGACAGATTAGATTCTGCTTCTAGATGGAAGGAGCTGCGAAGGCATTCATGTGGCAGAGTGTGGGTTCTGGGAGAGACAAGGAATTAGACTTGAGTTCGCAATCAGCCTGTGTCTCTCTCTTCAACCTTAGGCGTCTGCATAGCTGTCTCCTTTCCTTTATCTCCAAACTTCCAGAGAGGCCGGTGTCTCTTGTTTTGTCTGCTTCCTTACCAGCTTGCCACCCCTCACTCAGCAGACCCCACCTTACTACCACTCTGTCCATTTTGATGAGACTCTAATCTTTGAAAACAGCACCAGTGCCAGTCTCAAATACTGCTTTCAGCTGTCATCTTGGTCACTGCACAATTTGACCTGAGTAGTTACTCCCTCTGGCTTAGACCTCTTCCCTTGCTGTCTCTGATTCACTCTCTCCCTCTGCTCTGAGCGTTCCTCTCAGACGCCTTGGCTGACGGGTGTCCCTCCTCCAGGCCTCCAGTGCTGGTGTTCCTTGTGTTTCAGTTGTCTCCCTTTTTTTCCTCTTCTCATGTTAAACTCTTGCTGGCATTTAATCTCTCAGGTGATACTACTTACATGCATATTCTGTCTCAACCTCCAGATGGAAAGTGTAAATGCCTACTCTGTGTGGCCATGGGCACCTCAAATACACATCTACACCTAAACTTAGTATCTTCTTTCCAAAATGGAATTCTATTTTTACTTTTTTCATTAACAGTTTTGCAATTCTTTCAATCTTCAAACCAGAAATTGAGGACCGTTCTTTACTTCTTCCGCGCTGGGCTCCCTATAATCCAGAACATTAAGTTCTACCAACTCTACCTCCCAAGTAGCTCTCAGACTGCACTTTCCTCCTGGCCTCACTGCTACCCCCTGAGTGTAGGCTCTCACTCCTGTTGCTTACCCGGGCCAGAGCCTTCTCATTCGCTCCCCCGGCCCTTTTGTATGACCAGAGATCTTTTAAAACACTCTTCCAGCTGTGCTATGCACTTTCTATAGTGTGTTTCAGCCAAGATAATATCCAAATGCTTTGTATTAGTGATCATCCATTGTGCGAAAAAGAAATATACTCCCATCTCATTTAAGAAAAAGAAAATTCAGTATAAGGAAGCAGGGGCCTTCAAGATGTACAAAGTACAGCCAGGCACCCAGGGAAGTATCAGGGATAAAGTCCCATGTTTGTTGGTACCTCTCCAATTGCCTTCATAGCTCATCTCTGCTTTTATTCTGCCAATGTGTCCCATTCTCCTGCAGATTCCCCCACTCTGTCTCTCTCTCCATGTTCATTGAAGCACATGGTCCCCTATGGACATTTTTAATCTAAGCTATCTACCCTTCATAGCTCTTGGAACAAACAATAAGGAAGGAAAATTGGACTGGCTTTAGTTCATGGATCAAATGTGACCATGAAGAGATAAGGTTGTATGGACAAAACACAGCAGTCTCTCAGTTTGCAACCTCATTGGCAGCTAAAGGGAAGATCATTCCCAGAGTAGACAGCATGTGCTAGACAGGCAACCCCAGCAAATACACTGTATTCCTTAGGAGCACACGGTATTTGCTAGTCTCAACTCCTCTCCCACTGCAGTGCGGCATCCACTCTGAGTAAACAGAACTAGTCTGGAGCTGTGTTCACTACATTATCGCCAGCCTCTAGCATATGCCTGATCCTCAGAGGCCTGGGACCTCAATCATCGATATGTATTTATTAAATGAAAAAAATTTAACATGAAATTGTTCTGGGCTTTCCAGGAATTTGTCTCAAGGTGTCTGAGAAAGATACCTGGTTACATTCACCAGAAATCTCAGCCAGGATACAGACAATGTGAGGGAAAGGCTAAGCCAAGAATCAACGGACTGGAGAGCTGGAGGCCTGGGGAGTGCAGATAAAGCAGGCACTGATAAGTGATCGAAACCTGGTGTCCAAGGAGATGCCATTTCCAATCAAGGGATAGGAAACAGGGGTACCCGGGGACCTGGCTGAATCAGGCAATTTCAGCATCTATGTGTATCAAGTGTGTAGGGCTAAGGGGCTTTTCTGTGCCTGAACTCATTGCAGCAATGTGTCCCAATATGTGGGCAGGGCACAGGAAGAAGAAACCAAAGGAAGCAGATGCCCAGAGCCAATGTTGGCAGACAGGGTGAGTCCATCTCTTCACATGAGACAGGCTGAACATGTCGAATTAAGACTACAGCAGGGTCCAGACTCCAGGGAAAACTGGCCGAAGCAAAGCAGGGTCCTGGGCATCTGGACAGATGCCAGCAACAGAAGCTTTGATCAAGTTCCATTGGTGATGCCTAGTTGAAGGCACTGAGGATAGCAGGAGGTAAGGGGCAAGGCTAGATAGCGGGAAGGGAACAGCCCAAAGGTACAGTGCGTGGTCAGGAGACAGTATAGTCAGGGAAGGAAGAGGCAGAGTCGAGTGGGTGGGAGTAGGGGAAGCTCCATATTGAGATATTTGTGACCTCAGTGTCCACAGTTACAGTCAAGACAGTGAAAAAGGATTTGTTGAGGTCAGTGGTGGTGATGGTGATGGTGAAAGTGATGGTGAGGAGCTCCGTGAGTCCTGCACCGTGCCGAAGGTGAGGTCCTGACCCGCACGATCTGTGACCATAACATTTGGTTGTGTTAGGCCACTAAGACTTGTGGTAACTTGTTATGCAGACTTTACTCCTAGAATACCAATGTGATAAGTTTTAGTTTCATTTTCAAGATAAGGTCTAAGTCTAATTTTTAAAAAAACTACTGTGGAAACTAGGAAATCCATTTTAAGTGGATTTACACTAAGTGGACTTTTCTACAATCCAATTTCCTGCAATACTTTGCAGGGAACCCTGCCTCAAGCCCCCACTGCTCTATGCATCATGGCAGGTAGAGGCGTGAGTGTGGCCTCCCAGAGAAGCCAGGGAGAACGGGAGGGAGGAAAAGGCCTGAGTTAGCCACAGGAGGGCCAAACCCAGCGTTCCACAGACCCAGATGCAATGGAGAGAACACAGATCTGGTGCTAGATGTTCCTAGGTTATAAACCCCACTCACCTGTTAGGAGACCCTAAGCAAATCACTCTACTTTTCTGAGCCTCAGTTCCCTCAGCTGTATCACGGGGCTACTCATCTTACTTTATTAGGCTGTTTTAAGGCCCGCTGGTGATAATATACGAAAAGTAATCACCGTTAGTTTCTTGCTGAGGATGCAACTCCTACCACGAGATCCACTTTCTATCAATGTGAAAAGGATTATTTTAAAAATCACAAAAGATAAAATAAGGAAAAGCAACATTGAAGTTTGACAGTTTCACTTCTTTCTCCTTTAGATGGTTTGCCTTCTCATTTTACTCCTGTCCATGTGTATTTTATATACCTATACCTGAGATGCTAAGAAGGCTTCCTCTTGAGTGCCACCCCAGGGCACTCCTCGGAACTCTTGAGAAGAATTCTGACAGCAAACCCAACTCATCACAAATAGTGCCAAGATCAATTGGTGATGTCTGTTCAGGCGAGACAGCATCACTACTGCCAACTCCATTGCATCTTTCCCCTAAATGCACTCATGATGTTCTCACTCTTCAGAATAGTTGGCATTCTAGGAACACACAGTGTAGTCTAGGACTCAGATGTCCCTAATAACTTTTCAGCTAATAACTTTAAGCTCTTTCTATATTAAATACAATGCTAGATAGTTGAAATTCAAAGAGGTTGTCTGGCCACAGCTGGTAAGTATGAGAGTCACCAATGACAGCCGGATCCCAAAGTGGGTCTCATCTAAGAGAAATCGAGGGCTAGTTCCAGGGATGGGAACAGAGCACCCTTTCCTTAAAATGTTTTTAGGTAATAAAAGCTCAGATTGGGATGGACTCATGTACGGAGCATCAGCAGGTATAGAGAAGAGCAGTAAAGCAACACTGCATTTGTGTAGGTGCATCAGGTTAGGATCCTTTGGACTCAAATGACTCAAACTTGCTCTTACAACATTTCCCTGTAAATTAGGAATAAAATAAACATTCTCAACTCCACAGTACTGTGCGGGGGATCAGGTGGAGAGGGTTTATAATAAGCACAGTGCAGGGCATAGCACATGACAAGTCCTTAATATCCACCAATCTTAATTCATCCAAAAGGGAATGTGAGAGGCCCTGCTCCTCACCTGCAAATGGGGACAAATGATGGAACATATAACCCAGACAGAACCCCATCTAGGAGAAATACAGCCCAACACAATAAAACAGTCACATGGCAAATTTGTAGATGTGTATTCTTTTCACTTGACCAAGAAAATTTAAGCAGTTAATAATGTGTGAAAAGGAACCTGAAGGAAATGAGAGCAGAGGCAAGTTCCTTCTTATTAATGTCAGGTTACCTCAAAGCCACCAAAGCCATTTTGATTGTGTTAAGGAGACTACGCCTGGAATGAACTTTGTTAACAACAGCTCACCCAGGAAAAACTGTTTCCCCACCATTCCTGTGAAGTCACCAAATTTGTCTCTTAATGGAAGCCTTCAAATAAACTACACTAGAGGATAATTAATAATGTTTCTTCCTCAGTGTCTTAGTTACTTTTCTCTCGTTGCTGGGACAAAATACCCAGCACCCAAAATTAGGGGAAGAAAGGTTTACTTGGCTCACAGTTTGTAGAGGTTTCAGTGCACAGTCAGCGGGGTCCGAGACAGGGTGGCCTGGCAGACAGGCAGAAGGCAGCCAGGTAAGCAAGGAATGCAGGCAAGGGGGCTAACCAGCTTCTTCCTGTATTTTATATTTTATCCAGGCTACCCATCTTTAGGGTGGCAGTACTCCCACCCTTAACCCTAATACCCGTGATCCTAGCGTCACATCCTTGATCCCAGCAGAACCACGCCAAAGCAATCAGTGGACTAATTTAGTAATCACACACTCTAGATCCAGCTGCCTCTTACCACATGAGGCTTTGGGGGACATCTAGACACAAACCATAATACTCAATTTCCTGCACCTTGATGATCCTCCATTCAGAGAGTCACCAGGTGAGACTACCCCACTGCCACTGAACTTTGGTTGTTTATTCTATTTTCTCCTCCCTCAGAGCCACCCAGCAGAAACTTTTCAGGAAGGAATTAGAATTTGTTGGAAAGCCGCCAGCATTTTGAGCTCCCTAATGTCCCTTTCACGTGGGTTGTTCTGTGCGGGGGCCTCTGCCCGTGAAACCAGAGGAGAAATATGTCTATCGAAAGACGATTGGAACCGATTGTCTAGAAGTCCTGAGCTTAGAAGAACTAGGGAACAGTAACATGGAGACCGCACAGCCAGGCAGTAACTTAGTGATTGAAGAGGCCTTTCCCCTTCCTGCTGGCATGTCAGTTGTTTCAAGTTTTCTCCTTTTTTGACATCTTGTTTTCCTTAATGAAATAAGTCTTTTCATTTAGAATTCTCATCTTCCCATTAGTTAGTGCCATCAGACGCCCCTTACAGCCATATAATCTGGGTCAGAGCTTTACTCCTGTGTCAATTCTTGCGCATTATCTTGACTCCAAGCTGCCTGAGAAAGACAGAATCTGCATCAAGTCTGTCTCCAGGGTCCTTGCGAAAACACACAGCCCGTGCTAGTTCCCGCTAGCTGTCTCCCTTTGATACGGGGTCTCCTCCAGCAGGCTTTGTGTAAGGCCGAGATTCTTTCTGGGTGCATTCTTCACATTAAAAAAAAAAAAGATGTATTATCAGTTAGTATCAATTATAATGAAGTATTTTTAGTGGGGTTTGATAATGTCGGAACCAGGGAACGGTGGCCTCCGAGCTGAGATCCTGCCAGCTGCATTTTATTAACCCGCGTCAAGGTGTTAAGCAGATTTTCAGACTTGATTGACAGAACCCTTTCAGCACAAACCCTGGAAAACTATTAGGAGGAAAGAATCCCATCGAGGCATTCTGCCTATAATAGTTTTAATACAGAAATGCATTTGATCAGCAGCATGCTGAGCTCATATCATTTCCAGAGTGAGTAGCAGTGTGCTTCCAGTGTCATTTACCACAACCAATTATGGTACATCCCGACAATATTTAAAACAGGGTAAGATCAAGAAAAATGCTGTCAGAAGACTGTGGTCTGAGGGGCAAAAATGCCAGGATTTTCAGCTCTGAGACCCCATCTCTTTCAAAAGAAAGAGGAGGAAGAAGAAGGATGAAAAAGGAGAAGAGGGGGAAGAGGAGGTGGAACAGGGCGAAAGAAGATGAACGAGGACAGGAGGAGGAAAGGAGGAAGAGAAGAAGGTAAGATTTTAAGGGGTAAGAGGTAGAAGGAAAACACAAAAAAGCAGTATACAACCACAATTTCCTTACCTTTCATTTTCTTCAGCACCTTCTTCCATTGCTGCAAATCTCCTAAATGTAAGAGTTGGACAGTCTTTTTTAGGCACCAGAGTCACCTCCCACAATAAGAGATGAATGCGTATCCCAGCCCTCTGCACCATTCTTCTCACCTGCAAAGAGCACTAGTTCTAGTAGTAAAAATCCCTGTAATATAAAACTCCAGCTGTGCAGCCACTGTTGTGTCCAGGAGAGCCTGCCCCAGTGGCAACACTGGCTGATCTCCTGGACCAGGAAAGAGGTGTCTTCTAGTTATGTCTCATCTTAAAAGAATCAGACAGACATTGCTATCCTCAAAATTAACCACCACAAATTTCACTAGGATGCAACACTCCAAGAACCTGTCCAGGAAATCAAGTATCATTTTTTTTTTGTTTTTAATAGCGTTATTTAATAGCTTTATTGGAATATAAAAGTAATATATGTTTATTGCAAAAAATCAAAAAATATAGAAGGCAATGAAAACTAAGGATATTACCCAGAAATAAGAACTGCATGCACATTCAGAAACGAAAATATTTTCAGATAATACATACTGCAGCATAATCTGCTTTTTTTGCCATTCAGCAGTATTCTGTGAACCATTTTCCATGTTAATAAACATGGTTCCACACCACATATTTAAAGCTGCAGAATATTATTGTTATCATCATTATTTTATATTATCCTTTTCTGATTAACATTTAGGCTCCTCTGTTATCATTTGTTTGTCTTTTAAATAATATTGCCATAAAAGGAAGGAAGATTGCCATTAGTTTGAGGCTATCCTGAGCTGCATAATGAGTTCAAGGACAGTCTGCAGTACAGAGCAAGACCCTGTCTCAACACCCCCCAACACATACGCACTAAAAATGCCATAACATCCCTGGACATCAACAGTCCTCAGACTTTAATGTGACAAAGAATCATTTGGGTTATTTTAAAAATATGAGTGTTTAAGCCTCACATATGGAGATTCTGCTTCTATAAGAAAAGTATCGAACTCAAGAATCTGCATTTTATCAGGCATTACAGGTAATGATGACACCAGGCATACTAAAACCACACTTTGGGAAATATTCAACTTTGCTGTCTGATGATTTTCTTAAATAAAGTTCTATATGCAAGGTTTTTGCTTTGACAAAGGCTGAGCAGTGAATTCAACAATCTACCTCATTTGTAGTTATCTTATTGATTTTTAAAAAAAGATTGAATCATGAAGATAGGTTTATGCTTTATGGCCTGAAGTGTGTTCAAGGCACAATGAACAGGGCAAGTCTGTTCAAAGGCCCTCAGAATCAGCCCTGCAGGTGTGCCTGGGAGGTAAAAATCCTCTCCAAACAATCCCTTGACTGTCCCGCTGAGCCGGACCGTAGGAAGGAGGTCCAGGGCGAGGGCCTTTGAGGAGGGATGAGGCAAAGGCACAAAGTAGGAAGGAGAATGAACTCCACATCTCACTGGATAGCTGGCTCTCGACAGGGGAAGGCTGCCATTTGCAGAGGAGATTGATACCAACCAGAGGTCCTAAACAAGACAATTCCATTCTCGAGGTCCATGTGGATAAAATTTGCATTTGACTATCATTGCCTCTTATTCAACTCCTCCCCAGCACACGCACACACACACACACACACACACACACACACACGCACACGCCCATGTTCTAAGGCTTCAAAAAGTGAGAATAAAAAATACAGGTATTTCTCTGCTTCCAGAATATGAGCATGCTTATGTAAGTGTGCATACATTCACCCAGACAAAAGCAGACACAGATTGCCCTGCTGACTGTCTCCAAATTCCAGAAGTCTTCCAACCACAAGCTTCTCATAAAGAACGGTCTTGCCCAAGGCCACAAAACATGGAAATTGAACAAGTAAGACTTCAATTTGGATCATGTAGGGAAAAAATTTTGTCTATCTCTTTTTTTAACAAATATTATCAAAGTATGACATGCACATGCTAGAAAATTATAAGTTTACTAATTTGACAAAATTTTCACAAAGTGGACACACTGATATGATTGGCATCTAGAGCTAGAAATAGAGCAATATCATAATCCCAATGGTCCCGCGATGCCTATTTGCAGTCACTTTTCTCCCCAAGGGTAAACACCATCCTGATTTCTTTTTTTTTCTTTTCCTTTTTTTTTTTTTTTTTTTTTTTTTTTTTTTTTTTTTTTTTTTTTTTTTTTTTTTGAGACAGTGTCTTGCTATGTAGTAATTCACTATGGAGCTCAGGCTGGCCACGAACTCACAGCGATCCTCCTGCCTCATCTTCCCAAGTGCTGGGATTATAGGCGTGCACCACCAGGCCTGGCTATGATTTCTAAATTTTATTGGTTTGACTTGTTTTTGAGATTTATAGAAATGGAATCATACTAAATGAGCTCTTTCTCCTTGAGAATATTTTATAACTAGATTTTATAGATCATTACTTTTAATTTATAAAAGAACTTACGTGTAACATATACTTTATATATATATATGAATAACATATGTAGAAGTAGAAAATCTCAGAAAGAAAAAGAAAGAAAGAAAGAAAGAAAGAAAGAAAGAAAGAAAGAAAGAAAGAAAGAAAGAAAGAAAAATTTAAAAGTTTATACTTCAAATAAGCCAGTGTCCATTTATGATTTGTGGCATTAAAATTGGATGGCTTCATTTAAGTTGACCCCAGCTGACTCTCTGGGGCCCTTGTGCCTGCCTATAGTAAAATAATAAGGATCCTAAAGGCTGCTTCCCTGTATGTGTGACAGACAATTTGAGAGGCAGCATAATGAAAAAAAGATTAGTTTTGGAACCATTAAGAACTGAATTCCAACAGAATCATCTCTGCTTACTAGCCAAAGTATCTTATGAAGTCGTGCAATCTCTCTGGGGCTCAGTAACTTCTACATCTGTGACATGGAGGAGCATCTCATTGGATTGTTGTGAAAATAAGATCACAAATAGAATGTACTTGGCATACAATAGGTGCACCATAAATGTTTTGTTTCTCCCTTCAGAGACTAAACCTTGATTATCCCTCAAATTCGGAATGAAAAACATCATCTAAATAAATATATTTTCAGTGGCAACTATTTGAACCATTAATAGCAAGTTTAAAATCATTTGGAAGCCAGGTTTGTGATGCAAGAGAATTCAAATCTGTTGACACAGACAGTCTTTTTCAGAACTGAGAGACACTATCATCACCATCATTCATTGTTTGGAAAGTTGTTGTCTTCATGTCTTTCCTATTTCCCACCATACTGGCCTGGCCATTTATTTCTTAATGATTTCCATCATGAAACCATTGTTATTTCAGCTTTCTGTGATGGCCTAAGAGCTCACAACAACATCGTTTTCCAACAAGAGCACAGAGCATCCAAATGTCTGTGCTTGCAGAGGCATTATCATTTTATTAAAGACCATTATGCCAATCTGCTTACAATGGCTTTTTCAGTTAGACATGTACACGATCGTGTAACAGTCATGTCATTTCTGCATTTTCACCAGTGTACATATTAGAATCTCTGACAGATTGCTAATGAGCTGATGTTGGAATTACAGAGTAGTCTGTTATCATTTGTCCATTCACAGTTTCCTCACCAGCCCATCTGTGCTCAGAATGCAGCCACCACAGAGCATGCAGGCTGGGACAGTTTCTCCATTTACACCTTTTGCCTTCAGAGGCCTCTGGGAAAGCCTGTCCCTAATTAAAGATTTTAACAAACATATTGCCAGCTTTCCAACACTGTTATTAAACTGCTCTCTTTTGTTAGAAAAGGTGCTGTTTGTCAGCAGTTTGTAGATTCAGATATTTAATACGTGTTCTGTAGCCCAGCAAAATATTTGTGCTTTTAGAATAATTCAATTAGTATGTTATGCATGTATCTACTTGTATGCACAATAAATACACATGGTACACATGCTACCGAAATCCAGTATAGTCATTCATTCTCACAAGGACAGACAAAGAAACATCATATAGTATTATGGACACACAGACTTCCCCACAAAACAAGGTGCACTTTACCCTCTAGGGTCAGGACAATTAAGACAAAATGGCCAACTTGAGATTGTGGCTCAGATCATTTGAGACAGAGAAAAGCACCATTCTCCTGAGATATTTGTATAATTAAGGTACACTGATTTCTTTGGTAGAATGTGCTTAGTTGTGAGGACAAATGTCCCTTTACCTCAAAGGCTTAACTGTTAGAGCTGTGATTCTAAGGCTGTGGTTGAGGGTTGGTGGGGTTGGGGACATATAGTCAACAAGGGAAGTCTGCATGCTCTCTTTCACTTCACTTTCACATTTGGACACTTTCATTCATTCTCCCATTACATCCATCTGAGAATCACTGCACTAGAGATCTGAGGGCGCAAGAGAGAAGCCAAAGCTGACAGTTTGCTGCTGCAGGAAAAGTGTCTCAGATCATTAGTCTTGGACATGGGTTCTTCCTCAGTCTCCCCAGGGTGAACATAGAGAGGTGTCTCCCTCTGGTAATGAGCCACGTAAGGTTTTCCAGACTAAAGTGACCTCCTTAGCAAATACTGAAGACCTAAAGCCACCACCATCGAGGCAGAAATGCTATCTCCCAAGGGTTCATCACTTTGGAAATCAGAAGCTGGCTCTGATGCATCTTCCAGTGCAGAAGCTTTGTGGCCATTCATTGCTCTAAAATTTAATGTGAGCTCTGATACTCTGCTTTAATCTTTGAATTAAAGTTTGACCAGCAAGTCTGAGGGAGATTTCACAAATCATATGGCAAGGTCCTTGTCCTGAAAAATTTGCACACTAGAGAACTGGTATACCGCCATAAAAACCATACATTCTACCTAACACCAGAGGGTTCTAGTGCCAACAGCCACATAATTGGCACAGATGCAGTGGAGTTTGGAGGCCAAAGATATTGCTTCAAAAGAGGACAAGTTAGGAAGAACTGCCAGAGGTGGTAGAACCAATATCAAATTGTTAAATTGTGCAGAATGTGGTTAAGATATTGAGAGCTGGGAAGACACAGGAAGGAATAAGAACTATTTGGGGACCTTAAACAGGCTGCTTCAGCCAGAGGAAAAGTTTGTGATGGATATTGGGGAAGCAAGATTTCAAGAACCTCTTCATCAAAACTAAAGACCTGTACTTTATCTGTTGGTGGTGGTGGTTACTTTACTTCCCTCCTTTTCAAATAGACTTTAGAGGAAAAAAAAAAAAACAAAAACAAAACAAAAAAACCAAATAGACTTTAGAGCAGTTTTAGGCTCATGGCAAAATTGAGCAGAAAGCAGGGTTCTCATATGCCCCCTTTCTCACTCATGGCCTCCCCTATCAACATCTGCCAGCAATGTGGCACATTTATTACAACTGACGAACCCACACTAACACACCATTTTCACCCAAAGTTCATAGCTTACATTAATGCTTATGCTAGGTGTTGCACATTCCATGGTTTTTGACAAAAATATAATGATGCATATCCACAATTACAGAATCACAGATAAGGATTTTGCTACCCTAAAAACCCTCTGTACCTTCCCTATTCACCCCTCCTCCCCCATCCCTGGCCTGACAACCACTAATCGTTTTATCATATCCATAGTTTTGCCTTTTCCAGAATGTCATATCGGCGAAATTATAAAGCATGCAGCCCTTCCAGATAGACTTCTTTCAATTATACATATTTAAGTTTCCTCCATGTCATTTCCTGGCTTGATACTTTATTTCTTTTTAATGGTGAATAATACTCCACTGTCTGGATGTACCAGTTTGTTTAACCACTCACTTACTCAAAGACAACTTGCTACTTCTAAGTTTTGGCCACTATAAATATCAAGTGTGAATGTTTGTATGAACATAATTTTCCAACTCCTTTGGGTAAATACAAGGAGCACAACTGCTAGATAGTATTGGAAAGTATGTTTAGTTGTGTAAAAAGTCAACAAATACAAAACAACAACCAAACTACCTTTTGGGTGGCTGTCCCATTTGCCTCCCTCTACTAGCACTAAATGAGAATTCCTGTTGATCCACATCCTTGTCAGCACTTGGTGTTGTCAGTGTTCTGATTTGTGGCCATTCTAATAGGGGTGTTATGGTGTCTCCTTGTCCAAATTTTTATTTCCTCAGTGATATGTGCCGTTGGTCATTTTTTTCTCATGCTTATTTGGCATCTGTGTGTCTTCTTGAACAAGGGATTCTATTCAGATATTTTGTCCTTTTTTAATTGAGTTGGTCATTTTCTCATTGCTGAGGGGTTTTTTTGGGGGGGGCAGTTTTTCTTTTGATTTTCATTTTGTGATACCCAGGATTGAACACAGGGCCTTTGCACTGGGCTACATCGCCAGACCTTTTAAAGGTATTTTTTTTTTATTTTGAGACAGGTTCTGACTAAGTTGCGCGGGCTGGGTTTGAGCTTGTGGTACTCCTGCCTCATCCTCCCACACTGCTGGAATCACAGGCACATACCACCAGACCCAGCTTCGTTGTTGAGTTTTAAGAATCTTTTATATTTTGGACAAATGCCCTTTACTATATAAGCCTTTGCAAAATTTTTCTCTCAGTCTGTGACTTGTCTTCTCATTCTCTTGACAACATTTTTCATAGAGCAGAATTTTTTAATTTTAGTAAAGTCCAGTTTATTCTTCAATTTATGCATCATGCTTATGGTATTGTATCTAAAAAGTCGTTGCCAAACTCCAGGTCATCTAGATTTTTTCCTACGTTACTTTCTATGTTGTGATTTTTTTCTAATTTGATCTTGCGATCTCTCTTATTGAGTAGTCGTAAACCAAGGTAGCTACTGCCCAAGAGAGGCCTGATCAGGGATAAAGTTAGGTTTGGTTGTTTGCATCAGGTTATAATGAGGAAGTGAAAGCAAAACGCAAAAACAGAAGACATATTATTTACAAGTCCCAGAGAGATTAGGATGCTGAGCAATGGGTACTGAGAAATCTGGAGAAGGCAAGGAGTTCAACAGTTGGGTGGAGAGTGAGCTAGAAAAAAGATCTGTGGAAACATGCCTTCATTAAGCTCACAGATATTATTCTTCGGGCTGCCCTGAAGGAGCTGTGAATTTGCTACTTTAAAGAAGACTTACTTACATAACTCTTGTGTTGACTATAGGTTTTTCTGTGGTCAGCAACAGTAAAATGTATCAAGCTTGGGTCAGTAAAAAGAGTAATAAGCAGGCTGTATCACACATAACCATACAGGGAATGAGATTTAATTGGGCAAAATAACTAGGGCAAAGGTTATGCAAGATCTCAACTTATGTCCAGCCTAAAAATGGATGCCAAAGCCACATTTAACAAAGTTAGGATACTCTACAGGTTTTAGAGTTTTAGGTTGTACAAGTAGGTCTATGAATTAGTTTTTGAGAAGGGTGTAAGAACTATGTCTAGGTTCTTTTTTATTTTTTAATGTGGAGTCCAGTTTTTCCAGCAATATTTACTCAAAGAAATACCATTTCTGCCTATATTATCTTTATAAAAAACTAGTTGTCAAATATAAATTGATTATGCTTCTGTGGGTCTACTTCTGGACTCTCTATTCTGTTCCACTGATCTGTCTGTCTATTCTTTGCCAATACCAAATTGCACCTTTACGGTAAGTTCTGAATTCATGTCGCGTCAGTCTCCCAACTTGGTTCTTCTTCAATATTGTGTTGAACATTCTGATTTTTCCATATAATCTGTAGAATCAGCTTGTTGATGACAATACTAAATAGACTGGCAGAATATTAACTAGGGATGCATGGAATCTATGGACCATATTGCAAAGAGATGACATTTTGGCGACACTGATATTCATCCATGAGAGTGGAGTATCTCTCTAATTAGTTCTTCTTTGACTTCTTTCATCAGAGTTTTATAGTTTTCTTCATATAGAGCTTACACATGTTTTGTATGCTTGATATGCCATTTTTGGAGTTCCTCATGTATGTGGTATTATGTTTTTAACTACAAATGACACTTCTTCTTTGTTGGTAAATAGAAAAGTGATGGACTTTTGTGGGCATTTTTTGGTTTTGTTTTTTGTTTTTTGAGGCAGGGTCTTTCTGTGTAGTCCAGGCTGGCCCCAAACTCATGGTAACCCTCCTGCTTCAGCCTCCTGAGTGCTGAGATTATAGGTATGCACCACCACACCCAGCTTGGGCTTTTGTATATAAACCTTATAGCCTGCAACCTCAGCATAATGCTTATTTCCAAGAGGTTTCCTATACCAAACACCACTGCTTCTCTAAGATTCTCTGCATAGACAACCATGTTATCTGCAAAGACAGTTTCATTTCTTCCTTTGAAATCCATGTATTTTAATTTTATGTCCTGTCTATTGCATTATCTGGGACTTACGATAGGATTTTGGAAAGCAATGATGAAGGAAAACATTCTTGCCTTGTTCTTGATCTTAGAGGGAAAGCTTCTGGTTTCTTATTATTAAGTATAATATTAGCTGTAGGATTTTCGTAGATATTCTTTATCAATTCTAGGAAGTTTCCCTCTATTCCTATGTTAGTTTATTGTAGGTTCTACCATGAATTGGTACTGACTGTTGTCAATTTTTCTTTTTTTTGGCATCTACTAAAATGATCATGTGATTTTTCTTTTTAGTGTTTGTTGATAAGACAAATTACATGAATTGATCTTCTTATGTTGAACCAGCCTAGCATACCTAGGGTAGATTCCATGTGGTTATGAAATACATATGGTAATATACAAAAGTCCAAGCTGGGCTTAGTGGTTCATGCCTATAATCCCAGACTGATAGATAATAGAGTGTGTGTGTGTGTGTGTGTGTGTGTGTGTGTGTGTGTTGCTGGGGATCAAATTCAGGGCCTTGCTCACACTAGGCAATCACTCTACCACTAAGCCACATGCCCAGTCGTGTAATTCTATTTGTACATCACTCGACTTTATTTGCTAATATTTCATTGAGGACTTTTGCATCCATTTTCATGAAAGACATCACTCTGTAGTTTTCTTTTCTTATAATGTCTTTGTTTGGTTTTGGTAATAGGGTGATGCTGGCCTCATAGAATGAATCAGGAAGCATCCTTACTTCTTCTGTCTCTGAAAGAGATTACAGAGAATTGGTATTATTTCTCCCTCAAATGTGTGGTAGAATTTACTAGTGAACCTATCCAGACCTTGTGATTTCTCTTGGTAATGGTTCTTAATTATTGCTTAAATTTCTTTAATAGACACGGGCCTACTCAGATTGTGTTTCTTCTTGCGTGAGATCTGGTGGATTGTGTCTTTCAAGGACCATTCCCATTTTATTTAGGTAAACAAATTTGTGGGCAGAGAGTTGTTCATAGCATCCCTTTATTATCCTCTTAATGTTTACAGGTTTAGCAGGAAGCCCCTTCTTTCATTTCTTTTTCTTTCTTTTCTTTTCTTTTCTTTTTTTTTGTGACACGTCTCTTGATGTAGTCCAGGCTGGACTTGAACTCACTATGTAGCTCAGACTGGCCTCATACTCAAGGTGATCCTTCTGCCTCAGACTCTTCAGTGCTGGGATTACATGCTTGTGCTACCACCCCTGGATGTCCCTTCTTTCATTTCTGATATTCATAATTTGAGTCCTCTCTTTTTCTTAAAAAAAAAAAGACGTAGCAAAAGATGGTTGTGGATGTAACTCAATGGTAGAGCACTTACCTATCATGTACAAGGCAGTGGATTCAATCTCCAGTACCATTAAAAATTATAAAATGAAAAATAAAGAAATAAAGAAATTAAGCTTATCAATTGTATTGATCTTTTCAAAGGATCTGTTTTATATTTCATTGATTTTTCTCTTTTGAGAACCTGTATTTTATTAATTTCTGCTCTGATTTTTACTAATGTTTTTCTTCTTCGTATGTTGGATTTAATTTTCTCTTCCATTTTCCCAAAGTGAATGCTTAAATTATTGACTTTAGATCTTTCCTCATTTTTAATATCTGTATTCAATGCTATGAACGTTCTTCTCAGCAGTATTTTTATTGCACATCACAAATTTTGATGAGTTGTATTTTCTTCTCATGTAATTTCTTCACTTAATTAAAATATTTTAAAATGTGGGACTTCTCACCCTCCATAATCATGCAAACCAATTCCCCTATTAAATACCCCCTCTCATATATCTACATCTATCTTATTGGTTCTTTTTCTCTGTGGAGAACTCAAACTAATACAGGCAGTTTGTGGCCTGAGTTTTAATAGAAAGACGACTTAAAATCATGATATGATAGATTTTGGAGCCCAGGCAGCTTGGCAATTCTCCTGACTTGGCTGGTCTCACAAGTCTGGAGGTTGGCTGCTTATAAGCTGATCACAGATGACTAACTGAGATGGCAACTGAGATGACTTGGGTCTGAGCAATGGGTCTTTCTTCCCCCAACAGCTGGGCTGGATATATTTTTCTTTATGCTCATGGGAGAGGATAAAAGTACAAACAGAAATGTATAAGCATTTCTTTAAGCTTCTATTTGTAATATGTCTACTTTAATCTCATCAACCAAAGTAATGCCTCACCACGACTGAGCTCAGAATCAAGGAAGGGAAATGGGTTCCACCTCTTACAGGGAAATTAGCAAGTCACAAGGCAAAGGGCAAGAACACAGGAAAGGATGAAAAATTAGGGCCATAAATGCAATTGGTCCCAGATCCTCTAGCTGGGTGACTCTGAGCAAGATATCTAAAATTTGTCATTAAAAAGTATCCACCTTTTAGCATGTTGCTTTTACCAAATGAAATGATCCATGTGTATTAGTATTCCTGTGACTGAGACACAATACCTGACATCTACAATTTAAAGGAGGAAAGATTTAATTTAACTCATGGTTTCAAAAGGATCAGCACATGTTCTATAGACTTCAAATCAGAAACATCCCAGCAGAAGGTTGTGGCGGAGCAAAGCTGCTTAGTTCATGGTGGCCAAGAAGCAGAGGAAGGGAACAGTGCCAGAAAACAGCAGGCTAGGGACCATATATTGTACCCAAGTTCACACCTCCGTGACCCACCCAGACATATTCAGGAGCATGCTTTTCTAAACTAGTAGGCATCCCAATAAAGTTGACAACTCAGAATTTACAGTCACACTATATAAAACACTTATCTGAGTGCTCATCCCACATAGGTGACTATAAGGCACTATGTTGGCTGCACTTCAGTGACAGAAAAATGAGTTAAAATGCATATAGTGATTTGGCACTGTGGGCCTGTACTAGGGTGATGTTGATATGGAAGTGAAAAGGTCTAGCCATATTTCAGAGGAACAAGAAGAGATGCACTTTCAGGAATTAGATGTTCATAGGCATGAGTAATTAGGACAGTGGTGGTGCCATTGATGGAAGCAGGAGAATAGGGAAGGTCACTAGCTTAGGTCCAGATGGCAAGATATCCACTCTACGTGGATCTGTAACTAATCTCTAAAAGTTTCATGTAAGAGATGAGGAGACAAAGTGTGCAATGACTTTTCTCAGGATGGCATGAAAGAATGTATTTAATAATCATCTAATCCAGAGTTTTCATTTGAAAAATCTGCTGTTTCTTACCATTTCTTCTGTATTAGAGATGAACATTCTAAAGAAAATGTGAAGAGAAGAGTCCCCACTAGCTTGATTTCCAGGATAGATATCCATCCAGACCCTTGTGACACACAGTGGAGAGATGATTATTCTTACAATCACAATAGAATCTGGGCTACAAGGTGCCAGAGGTCAGGGTGATGGAGGAATTTTAACCCATCTCATGACTTCAGTTTTTATACCAACTTTCAGTCTAATGGGTGTTCTCTAGCACTCAAATAATCCCAAGATACAAGCCCAAGGAATATCCCACACCCCTTTAGCTTAAGCAATTGCCAGCCAAACCAAATAGCAAATTTCCCATGTACAGTGATTTAGTGCAGTGAGACTAGGATAAATAATGAAGGCATTTGTTTATGCCTATTTACAACATTCCTTGTAGGCAAAAAGGGGAAGAAAATATCTAAACCTGCAAAGGCAGCCAGTGCAGGCTCATCAAAAATATGCATTTGCTTTTGTAGTCAAAGAGTGTGAGTTTGCTGTTTCACCTCCTGGCCTGGGTTCCTATGATATCCATGTAATTTAAATGAGAAAATCGTTCTAAGGAGTCATCACATTTCAAAGAACTGACCCTGTTTGGTTGTTGAAAGAATCCCGAGTGTTTGGGTTCACTCCTGGGTGAGGTGATGTCAGAGTTCTTGAGACACCATCAAGAGAAAAAGACCTTGGAAAGTCTAAACAGAAGTTGTTTACCTTGCCTTTTTGCTTGTTGTGCAAATGGGCCTCAGCTCTGGTGAGAAAACAAGCACATTTCAAGCTCAGTCTAAGTCAAAATTCACCACTGTTATTAAAACCTAATAGGAGTTTTTCCTTCATTCTTGGAGGGCCCAACTTCCATCATAAACTTTGTAGCTGTGACATCCTACCCACAGCACCTTCCACTTTGACCCCAAGCTGGTTTGACTCAGCTTTGAGAGCCACTGGGTCGAGGCCCTTTCTTCCCTGGTATTTCTCCCAAGGGACTAGGTCCCTTGAGTTCTTCCATTTACATTGCCCCCCACCCCCACCCCCAGAAGTAATTCCTGGTCTTCCTGAGAACCCAACCACTCTGGCAACTATGCTGGTCCCAGTATCATATTTCTAAGTCAAACACTTTCCAAATCAAACAGACTTCCAACCCGTCTGAACCTCATATATCTTTACCCTGTCCTAGAACCACCGCTTCCCTAACTTGCCCACTGGCCTATGCTAGGTCAGATCTATTGGAAAAAGACCCATTAGAGTCACTGTCCAGACAATCCAAATAAAGAAGACCCCTTTTCTGTGTCAGTTTCACCCTTTGATAACAGCCTTCTGTCTTTAAGGCTCAGAGTTTTCTGTACTTTCTCAGCTGCTCGACTGAAAATATTCCTTTTCCCTTTCACCTACCAAATTAGGTTTAGAGAGAGGGTGCCTGGTTCCTGGATCCTAGGAAGGTGTTAAATATCTCTGCTGCTAGAGATCCCGCTAGAAACATTAACACCTACCTCCTGGCTCCAGAGTGGGTGTTAACATTGCTGCTGCCAGGACATCTTTCATCCAGGGCCTCTCCTGTGGCCAGCACTCAGCCAGTGCCAGGGCTGGGAAAGCAAGGCAACCCAGACTGGCATCCTGACAGCGGCGATCCTCAGCTGGCGAGCACTAAACCGGCAATACCATCTTTTTAATGACTTCTAAAGGCACTTTGAAGCAGAAGGCAGTTCCAAAGACTAAGAACATTAAAAAGTTTATGGAAAATATTACTTCAATAATAATAAATTTACATAGCATTTCTAATATACCAAAGCACGTCCAGATAAAAATAAGTCTTTTACTGAAGATTTCCTTAACATACACCATGTCTTACTGTAACCTAAGAGACAGGCATTGTTATTCTCCCATAATACGAGACTCAAGTTCAGAGAAAGTAAACAGTGTGCAAATGTCACGCTGCTCTCTGCCCACTATGTCCTTACCCTTAACCTCAGCTCCCCACTGGAGTACAGATCTTAACAATAACCATGGGAGAATGTTAGCAGCACAGCTTTTTTTTTTTTTTTTTTTTTTAGACAGGATCTCATGTAGTTCAGACTGACCCCGAACTCACTATGTAGCGGGGCTGACCCTAAAGTCACAGCAGTCCTCTTGCTTCGGCCTCCTGAATGTTGGGAATACAGGTGTGTGCCACCATGCCCAGCCATATCATATTTTATAGGCCAGAAATTCAGGTTTTTGTTTTGTTTTGTTTTGTTTTTTGTTGAAACTCACTTTATTAAAAAAAAAAACAAAAACCAAAAAAACCGTCATGAACAATAAATTACAATCATTTCCCCCTTTTATAAATTCTTCATAAAATATATTTGACAATTTTAAAAGAAAATTTCAAAAGTTGCTTTCATTTCTGAAGTGCTGATGACTTTGACCATTTTGTCATGCTGGTGAATTATTTTGTAGCTGCTAGGTTATTTTGAACAAAAACAAAAAGTAGAAGACCTTGATTTGGGCCTAAGACCAACCAAGTTCCATACTGTACTTCCTACTGGATCACAGTGCCAACGATCAACCCAATAGCGTGCACTTTCCCTCAGGGCTTCTCCATTATGTTATTTTTTTCAGGTAACACAGATTTACTAAAGTCTTAATATGTCAAGCACTGAGTTAGGTCTCAGTATTTTTAAAAATAAATAATCAGTCATAAAGCTTTCCATTGAGTTGTTTGCATCCACAAGAGGAATAAGGCAGTGTATAAATAGTAATCATTACCATTTCAAAAGTACAGATGATGGTAAGTTTGAAGGAAATTGAGATTCATCATTGTCAAAGAACATGTACACTTGTCTGAGTGGTAGAGGGGACCTATTCAGTAAACTGATATCTAGACCCCAGCATCTCACTTAAAACACTGATTTCTTTATCTACAAAAATCCAAGGTATTTGACCACAAAGGAGAAACTTGCAAATGGAATTTTGGTCAAACCAGCCATGCAATAGGTAAGCAAATAGTTGACAAAGGAAAATTTCTTACTATCAAAAGAGTCTATATATAAAAAATGGGAATGAGATGACAGAATTATCATCATTTTCCAATTCTCAATACAGCACTAGATTTAAGCCCTGGTAACTCATGAAAATACACCACCACTTCTGAAGCCATCTTACCAAAAATCTAAACAGAAATTTAAACAAGATTTCAGATCTACCACTTGAACTAAACCCCCAACCCCAAGATCTAACTACTGACCCACAAGAAATACAAGAAGATAGAGGACTATCTTAAATGATACCATAAAGATGCAATTAGTAATGTTCAGTATGTAGGAAATCCTGGAGGACAAACGACTGAGTTTCTATAACAAATGGTTACATAAAAAGAGCAGGAAAAGATCCTGTAGATTAAGAGATTCAAAGGGGTTGGAGATTTAGCTCAAGTGGTAGGGCACTTGCTTAGCAGGCACAAGGCCCTGAGTTCCATCTCAGCAACCTCCCCACCCCCAAAAAAGATTCAAGAGGTTGCAATCCAATCCAGTAAGTGAAATTTCTTTTTTCTTTTTCTTTTCTTTTCTTTTCTTTTCTTTTTTTTTTTTTTTTTTGGCTTTTTGAGGCAGGGTTTCACTATGTAGTTCAGGCCAGCCTTGAACTCACTATATAGCTAAGGCAGGCCTCGAACTCCCAGCGATCCTCCTGCTTCAGCTTCCCGAGTGCTGGGATTACAGGTGTGCACCACCATGCTCAGCTAGGTGAAATTTCTTTGGATCCTGATTCAAATAAACCAAATGGAAGGTGTGTAGACATTCTGAAATCTTGGAAATAATCTACATCTAAACATTTTGTAAACTTTAAGACATTTGGTTATCTATTATATGGCCATTAAAACCTTTAATCAACCAACCAACCAAAACTTTTAATCTGCCTTTCTGCCATGCCTTAGCAACGGAAATATTTCAAGGGGAAGAAACTTGAGGGAAGTCGTATTTTTTTATAATATTTTATAACATTGTATATAAGTTTTAAAAATGTAATAGCATATTTGCAAATTTTTTCAATACAATGGATTGAACCTAGGGCCTCAAACATGCTAGGCAAGCAAAACACTATCACTGAGCTAACACTCCTAACCCTTTTAAAATCTGACTTTGAGATATGGTCTCACTAAGTTGCTCAGGCTAGCTTCAAATTCACAATCCTCCTGCCTCAGTCTTCAGAGGAGCCATAATCAACATTCTCTAAAAAACAAAAAAGCCACAAACCGGTCATATATTATGTGCTCCAGGAAAAGTTACTAATGATGGGGAAGTCATTTAAAATTACTTTTATAGTGAAGAATTCGTTCATGAATTCGGGAGCTTAAATTTGGGTTTGTCTATAGTTTCAGTTTAGAATTTTATATGTTGAATTTTGCTAAGTGGAATCTGTAGGTCCTCAGGGGCAAGTCCGCCCCTGTTCCTCCCACCTGTTACCCCACACGCGGAGGCCGGAGGTCTCTCACTGTCATTCTCCAAATCTTGCAGATGTGAAGAATGTTTGACCGGATGCTCTCCTGGCCTCACGCTTTTGTCTAGTGGCTCTGACTTATGTCCCATCAGGGCAGGGTCTTTCAGGGAGGCCCTTCATTTTAGATGAACCCCAGCTCACAGCAAATGCTCTCGGGACAACGGAACTGTAGTGCTTCACAGCAATGCACTTGGCATCCTTGAGCACTCAAGGGGGTAACCTTAATGAGCACAAAATATTCATCTCTAATAAGAACATGCTGTCATAATCATCTCCATGTGATAAATATCCTAGAGGTTTCTCTTTGTTAGGTTAATGCTTTTCCACAAGATAATTTAACCAATTCTCTAAAAATAATCATATATTCTCAGGCCCCAATATAGTAACATTTTTTTTTAATGTTTTGAATCTTGCCTTAAACAAATCCCATCCAAATAAATGCTCCTTTTTTAGCTGGCACCAAAGCTCGTGTTGTTCCTTATAATCAAGCTCCCAGTTGGCTAACTCCTCATCTAACAGTGTGTCTTCTGATTTCATTTGAGCAAAATTTATCATCCACAAGCAAAGACAGAAAATGTGTGAATGTCTAAAGCTTATGTAAATTAAGAGGCCATGCACACTAGTCCTAAAAATAGTAGATAATTATAGGCATTTCTTCCCCATACAATAATTATAGGCCTCCTGTCATCTTTTCTATTCTGTATAAGGTCACAGTAGTATTATACAAAATTTACAGTATATTACAAGTTAAAAACACAATAATTAGCAACTGCGCATCTTCGGCACCAGTGATGAATGTTCACAGTAAAAGTTAAAAAAAAGAGCATTATTTGTTTTATGTGGACAGTACACACTTAAATTTAATCATCAACTCCTGCTACCCAATAGGCAATATTCTCTCACTATTATAATGCTATTTCCCAAGTTCATAGTACACCCTTGGGCTGAATTCATCCTTAACGAAGAGACAGGAAGCCAAATCTCTCATCGTCATCTCAACCAGGTGCACCATATTATTTTAAATTTAATAATTCTGTTGAACATATTGAATGATAATGAGCAAGCTTAGAGAAAGTACCAAAGATTATTTTGACCATTATGATCAACGTCTGATTCAGGGAAAAAAAAAAAACCTCTCACTATATAATGTGAGAGGTTTGCCTGTTATGGATTTTTTTTCAAACCCCCCCCACCACATCCCTGCCCCGTGCTTATTTATATCATTCACTGAGGTAGGAAGCTATGGATGTTATACTTCAATGAAAAGCAAAACGTAATTTAATAAAAAGAGGTTTATCCTCAGCTCTTAATTATCCATACTAGTGAGAAAAAAGAGGCGCAGGTAATACAAAATGACAGGACAGAACTATCATTTCTATTTTGCTTAAGGAAAAAGTCAGAGAGCCCCATACACCCTCATGTCACCTTTCCCAGTTCTGTCATGCTTTCAGAAATAGTTCTGGAAGAATGAAGATTTGGCAAGAACAGAACAGGAAAATATTGTAAAGGCCCAGAATCCCCTATTATGAACCCACTCATGCCTGCCTGGGTCACCGGGTTTGTGCATCTGCTGGATAGATCTTGCTCTGAAGGCTCCTTCTCCTGTTCGTCATGCTGAAGTCCAAAATGATCACGGTAAACAGGAATGCTCCCCATGAGGACTGTGCCCAAGAAAAAGACCAGCATGGGGTGGGATGGGGTGGGGTGGACCTTAGGAACTAATTGCAGCAACCATTTGGCTTTGTGTTTAAAATCAACTGATTGGCTCAGTGGCCATTGTAGCCATTTACCTCCTGAGCAGAACAGCATGGAGAGATAGGAACACAGACTCTTTAGTCAGGCTTCCTTGGTTCAAATCCCAGTGCTACTCTTCACTGTGCCCTTGTTCTGTGACCTTACACACAGTCTTTCTGTGCCTCAGTTTCTTATCTATAAAATGGAGAAAGCAATAGTTATGCATTTAAGGACATATAACTAAGACATACAACTATTGTATTTAAGTGCTCCTTAACCATTGGGAATTACTGTGGCAGTTATACAGAGTTCAGTCCATTTAGAACTATTATTTTGGGGTTTTTTTCATAATAGTGTCAAATCCCCATCATCATGAAAGCAATCTCATCTTTGGGCTGGTCAGTCCTTGAGAGTAATGCACTTTCCTCCCTGTCCAAATGGGACAGGGAACAAGGAAGGGGGAACGGAACAGAGGACAAGAGAAATAAGAAATGGAAGGAAAAAATGGAAACAAAGCTTTTGTAAATAGGGAGGGAGGGAAGGGTGAGAGGAGGGGAATGGGAAAAAAAGAAGCAACAAGATATATCATGTACAGGTACAAACCCCCTATGATGAATGTTATCACTATGTACATCTAAAATGTACCAGTAAAATAAAATTAAAAAAAAAAGAGTAATGCAAAATATGCTTTCTGGGTAAGAGCACAGGTTGTGGCATCAGATAAATCAGCAACACAGAGGTTTCTCTCCAGCCAGGACCTCTGTTCTGCCCTTCAGGCTGACCTGCCCCTGTGCTTGGTTGACATCTCCCCCTTAGTGTGTCTTAGGCCCCGCGAACACGGTTGTGATTGCACTCTCCTCCTCCACAAACCTGCTTTTCTTGCAACTCCACCTTGACTAATAATACCATCACAAGAGTGTCTCCGTGATACTCTTTCCCCTAAACTCTGATATCCACTTAAGTGAGAAAAAGATCCTTCCAAACATAACATTTCTCCCTTCTGCTTTTTTCAAGAGTCTTCTTTGCCACTTGGTGAACCACAAGGTTTAAGGAAAGTTGACCCCACAGCTTTGGGAGCAGAACTTACGACTTGGGCTAAGTTTGTCAGAGCATCCTGTCTTCCTTGCTTATCGTGATAACTGAGTCAGAAATGGGCAGGAGACTTCAGAGTGAGCCTTGAGACTTAGCTGGGACCGTCTGAACGAAGGTGTACAGGAAGAAGCTAGTAGCCTTGAAACTGCTGACAGGCATTTGTGGAACATGAGAGAAGTCCCCTAAGATAAAGCATGTATATGGCAGAAGGTAAAACAGAGCTGAAGAGAAACCAACGTGCAAGAGATTTAACGGAGCTTTGCCTGAACCCAGCCCTGTCTCTGCATATTGCAGTTACTTGAAATGGCAAATTCCCCCTAGTTCTTAAGTCACTTGCTATTACCTAAACGAATTGAAAACATTCTGAATGATTCAGTCAGTAGTTCTACCTACTAAATATCTCTGGAATGCATTCCCTTCTATATCTTCCATCACCACTCAAATCCAAACTACCATTATTTCCTTCTTGGACTATTATGATAGCCTCCTAATCAGTCTTCCTGATTCCTTAGTTGTCCCCCTTCCCATTACATTCTCCACAAGTAGTCAGTGTGATCTTGTAGAAGAATTAAACATGATTAAATTATCTCCCAGCCTAAAGTCCTTTAGTGATTTCTTACTAAAATTAGGATAAAGTCTATGACCTAACAAAGTCTTCCAGGTCCTACTTATCTTGCCCCTTCCCTTCCTCTTCATCCTTGTACTGTGTCAGTCCCCCTTGGTCTTTAAACTCCACACACAACTGATTTGTGGAGTTTGTGGAAGACACATCTGGTTCTTTTCTGCCTCAGGTCTTTTGTGCATACTGTGCCATCTTCCTAGGGTGCCCTCTCCTCCAGCCAGTGACATCGTACCCCCCAACATCCTTTGCCTCACCCGCTCTTCGGATCTCAGTGCTATTCCTCACAGAATCCTCCAACTTTTCGTTCCACTGTCGCGAGTTCCTAATCGCCTCTCCTTCACGATGGCATCACACTTCTAATTACTTCTTCAACTGTCTGCTTCCCCTACATCAGTCTCCTTAACCACCTAGCCAGGATAAGTCTAAAACAGAGGAGGCACCTAATGAATGGGTTAATAAAATAACTGAGATAAGTACAAATTCTATTACTTTTTAGCTTTTTAACTCTGGTTAAGTTACTTAACCACCATGTTTCTTCATCTTTAAAAAAATGCGAATGTTAATACATTACAAGGCTGTTTGAGGGTTATATAAGATTTGGGCGCATTTCAAATTGTTAATAAATTTATAGTGTATTATTCAGCATTCTCCAGAGAAATAGAACCAATAGGAAAATTGAGAGAAACAGAAAGAGAGACAGCCAGTGAGAGAGACAAAGACAGATAAACAGACACAGAGACAGGGACAGAGACAGAACTGTCAGCAGGAACTGGCTCAAGAAGCCTCTTGATCTGCTATCTGCAAGCTGAGGATGCAGAAAAGCCTGTAGTGTAGTTCAGTCATCCTGTCCGAGGCCTAAAACCCAAGTGCAAAGGCCCAAGAAACGGAGGACCAACGGTGTCAGTCCCAATAGCCCAGTAACCAGAAGTGCTAGCGTCTGAGGGCGGGAGAAGGGTATTTCAGCTCGGAGAGACTGAATTCCCAGTATTATCCTTTTTGCTTTATTCAGGCCCTCAGCAGATTGGATGACGGCCCCCCACATCGGTGAGGGTTGACCTTCTTTATTCGGTCGATTGATCCAAATGCTTATCTCTTCCAGAAACACTTTCACAGAGATACTCAGCAATTTTGCCAGGCACTTGGACACCTCTCAGTCCAACTGACACACAGAAACGACCATCACGTCTAGGAAGTAGAGTGTCCCAAGTCTGGGGTCTCCTTGGGTCTCAGCAGGTAAAAAAGAGAGCTGGGTGTGGAAGTCCATTCCTATGATTCCAGCTTCTCAGGAGACCAAGGCAGAAGATACCAAATTAGAGGTCAGTCTAAGCAACATGGCAAGATCCCATCTCAAAATAAAATTAAAAAATAAAAAGGCTGGGCATGTAGCTCAGTGGTAGAGCACCTGTTTAATATTTGTAAAGCACAGGTTCAATACAGTACTACAAAAAAAGTTTTAAAAAGAACCATAGGAATTAGGTGCTTTATGAAAGAATCTAAACTTCCAGTAAAACTGGAGAGAGAAGGTGAGTTCCCACTGTGAAAGTGTCCATGAAAAGATTTAAAAGAACTATGCCATCCAAAGGAGCTACAAGAAACCAGGTACGGCAGCATACTCCTAAGATCAGGAAGACTCTAGTAGGATGAGGCAAGAAGATTGCAAGTTTGAGCCCAGCCTGGGCAACCTGATGACTTAATGTGACCTGTCTCAAAATTTTTTTTTAAAAGGGATGGGATATACCCAGTGAAAGGCCCCGGGTTCAATCCCTAGTACCATAAAAAACATAAAATTAAATAAAATTAAATCAAAATAAAAGGAGCTGGAAAAATTATGAGCAAAATACCTATTTGGTAAACCATCATGGTTATTCTTCTAAAAAAATACTAACAATGACTGGTCCTTCTGTCCCTCTTTTCTGTGACATTATCTCAAAATGTGAAGACTGAAGAAGCTGAGCATATAGGCTGCAGAGTACTTGGCCTGGGCCTGATCCCCAGAATTGCATGCACGTTTGTGTGCACGCGCATGCACACACACACACACACACACAAATACACACATGGTGGAGACTGAATTTCAGCCTAGAGGACACTTACCCAATTTTGAAGTCACCAAAAAAAGACCATGGATCCTCCACATGTATTCAATTATATGATTGTTTTCTTACCTCAAACTTGACTGCATTAAGAAATTTACATATATCCTCTTGTTTCATTTAGTATCAGATTTTCAAACAAGCATCATCATTCACATTTTATAGATGAGAAAACTGAGGCCTCAGTTTGAGGCCTGAGTTCAACATTTAGTCTTTTTCTTCGTAACAGTTCCTATGCTTGATTAGCTTTTTAAAAACATAAACACATTTATTTACCAACCAAGGGATGATCCTAGTTCAAACAACATTTTGAAATAGTTGCATGTAAAATATTTGTGATAAAAGGGGAAAAGAAGGGAAAAAGGAAAGAAGGAGAAAAGGGAAAAAAATGGGAAAATATAAATAAACCTGCTGTAAATAGGGAAGGGGGGAGCAGAAAGGAGGGGTGGGGAAGAGGAGGGAAAACCAAGACACATCATGTACAGGTATAAAATAACCATGATGAATGTGACCATTATGTATACAATGTACCAATACATGCCTTTGGTAAAAAAATTTTTTAAAAAATTGTGATAAAGATAACTGAATATAGTCATGGAAAGAGAAAAAGAAGCAGTGTATTCATTCTTGCAGCTAATTCTCGTCCAAAATGATGGCTGAAGTTTTATTCTACTTTTGCATAGAGCTGATAAGGTTGAAAGTGGTCATGACACAGTCTTCCCACCTTTCAGTTTTCTTACTATTGTGTTTGCCTTTCCTTCTCAGTCCTGATGTTCAGCCAGTATGCTGTCTATACTGTGGCAGTCTGATTTTTGTTCTGGTATCTGTTCTAGTTTCTTTTAATTTCTTCCCCAAGTGTAAGAAATCTGGGTTGTTTCCAAAGTGCTCTTTGTTGTCACAAGTGATAACAGTCTGCTTTGGCCATTGCACTGAATTCTTTGTGTGTGTGTGTGTGTGAGTAACAGGGTCTACCTGTGTATTTGGCTGGCCTTGAACTAGCAGCGATTCTCCTGCCTCAGCCTCCTGAGTACTGGGATTACAGACATGCGGTACCACACCTGGCTGGCCCGTTTTTTGCAGAGTTAGTTCCACCCCTAATTCATCTACTCGTCAAAGCTTTTTCTGTCTTCCAGGTGTCATCTACCTTCCAGCAGCTGAACGGTGGCCTTGGTGGGCACAGCTGTAGAGCAGGGTTAGGTACAAAGGATGTGCTGCTATGATTAGATTTTCTTATGTAAAATACTCACCATCTTATAAATTCCTTGAGGCCAGGAACCTTGTTTATTTTGTGTACTTTTTTGCAAGAGCCCAGAATAGCACCTGCTACATATTTGTTGTTTGCTGTGAAATATTTATTTGTTGAATAAATGAGTCAAATGGATGATCTGATATGACAGATGAATTAAAAGTTCTTTTTTTAAAATAAAACAATACAAATTAAAAACATCCACAAACGCTCAGTTTTTTACATAGCCCACTTGGTATTTAAATATCTGTAGACTGATCGAGGACACGCCAATAGCCCATTAAAGAACTGGTGTTCCCTACTTAAAGACATGCTTTTGCTCAAATCCTGTACAGTGGTTTGGTTTCTGCAGAGCATTGTCTCTTGAGCCACACAGGGCTCTCGTTTGTATTTGAAGTGAGAGCTAAGTTTGAAAGTCAACTTAGATGGGACAAACATGGTCTTTTGAATTAATGATATAACATTTTATCAGCCACATAAAAAATGAAATATATGTGTTCATTTGCTGTTTGAGGAGCTTTTTGACGTGAATGCAGGAGCTATGTCAGCTGCTAACTGGCGATCTTTTTTTGACACCCTTTCCCAAGAGTATTACATAGATAAACATACTCTATTTGAACAAGACCAGTGACAGAAAAATTGCTTGCTTGTCTCTAAAGAGATTCTAATAATGTGCACCAAGGGAGAGGCCCATGGTCTGACAGAATTTTTCCCCCAGTGTAAACCATAAAAATCCATTTCAATAGCCAGAATAAAGCAGTTTAAAGTGCATCCCTAGTTAATTATATCCAAAGAGTAATAATAAAATCAACTATTAAATTTTAGAACTTCCTCTTTAAGCATTAAATATTTGGCAATTGCAATGCAGTTAAGTTTCTCTTAGAACAATGCTTTCCCTTGCTCAGAACAGCATATAAGAATACCGTACTGATGCAAAACTATTGCAGTGTGCTAAGGAGTATATTTTTCCTATAAAAAATATTTCAAATAAGCCTTTTTCTCCTGTGGTCTGTTAAGCAACCAATAGTGCAATAGGTACATTCACTTAAGAGATATAACCGAGTCACAAACCCTCTATAATAATCAACAGTACATGGCAAAAAAAAAAAGAAAAAGTAACACCAAAACTGAAAGGTCATTTGAGCCCTAATCCCATGTTTGGGGCCTTGACTCACTGCCTCAGCAGGTTTTAAGACTGAGGCACTATCTGGCCTTTAGAATTTGGCCCTTGATAATGTCAGTCCACACTGATAGGAAGGGCACTTGCGGCTCACTGAAGCACAACCATGCGCTAGACTAGGGTGAAGGAACTGGGTTCTGCAGAGATCGTGCATGAAGTAGTGACTCTGGCTCCTGGCACACAGTTTGAGTAGGTAGCTAGGAATCTAATCCCTTTAGTTACTTTATTCTCAGGATTTAAGGATTAAGCTGCCCAAAGGAAAAGAATTCAGACTGTAATCTTCTAAAGCTGAAGGCAGTGGCTGGCCACATTTACCCCAGGGTAATTTGTTTTGCCTCGATGCCCATTTGAAAGCTAACTGCCCCTGTGAATAAAGTGGAGAGAGAGGATCCTTCATAAAGAGACACTAAACTGTGTGTAACACACTGAAGCCGTTTTATTGGGTTCTCTGGGATCCTAGAGAAGAGAAAACCTGTTGCTGCCTTTAAAGATACAGGTTCAGTTCTGGGGACACTTTTCTGGGCAGCTTTAGAAAACAGTTGTGCATATAAACTCACTGCAAACTAGATAATAGGTTGAAGTTACATCACAAGGAAACCCACCTGGAAACATCTCTGTCAAATACGAAACAGAAGCCTCCAAGGCAAGGAGAAGCAGAAATTATGTCATGACTAGGATCTTCACAGTCACTGTGCATCTTTCCAATGTCTCTTGAAAGCCAGATGCAAAATAATATCACAGCACTCTCACAAGAGAAACAGAAGTTGCCAAGGGGAGAGTCCAGGTGCCTGCTGCATCCTCTTGGGCACTGGACATGGGGTTTAGGGCACTCCAGAGGTAGACAGAATGGAAGGCACATACGAGAGATTGGTGCTTGCTTCAGGACTCATGGAAGGCTTCCTGAGAAGGAGTCACTTAAACTGACCTTAAAAGGACACAAGGATGTTAACCAAGTGGACATAGGATGGAGTAGGGCATATTCCAGCAAGAAACAACTTACGCAAGGTACGGTTTAAAATATCTCAGGTGTCATGGACCTAGGAGTAGTTCTGTTTGGCTGGGGGAAGTCTAGGGAGGCAAGGTGTCTATGTGCAGCTGCACACACGGGTCTGTGGAAAGGCTTCAGGACCTGGCTCCTGAGAGGCCCTCTATTCCAAGCTAAATGGTTTGGACTTGATCCTGTAAGTAACAAAGAGCCACAAGAACTTCAAGCAGATCAAACCTGGGCTCCAGAAATATCATCAGGATGCCAGTCTGCAGATGAATGGATTACAGGGCCAACCAACTTGGAGAAAGAGACTAATTAGGAAGCTATTCATTCACCCATGCATTTTTAGCACTGATGATGTACCAGGCACCTTAAAGAGGTACCTTGAAAGAGTAGTTGAGTGATTATGATGGTGAAAGGATTAAAGTGAGAGAGCTTTAGGAGAATCCATCGAGCTTCTTTCCTGAGCAGTAGGATGTGGAGTATGGTGAGCTTGGGTGATTTCTGCTCTCTATGTTGTTTGCAATCAGAGCCAAGTTCTTCCCCATCTGTCTTCCTCATCATGTAACAAAACTTGCTCTAAGGAAAAATCGAAGATTTAGTAGATTACTCCTGTCAGAAATATCTGTTTGGAATGAATAACCAGAATCCTCGAGCCACTGGAAGGAGGCCTTATGCTAAGTTCCCAGGGACTGTGTGAGAAGGTACTTTCTATTAGGAGCTCCTGCACCAAATGAGAAGTCACCTATTCTGCCTCCCAAGACAACCCTGGATTCCAGGCAAAGAGCAGTAGGAATCTTGTTTGATTTTGGTGCTTCTCACTCCCTGGGCTCAATCTCCCAGTCCCCAGATCGCCTCTCTCTTGCCCAGCATACACACACACACACACACACACACACACACACACACGCACACAAGTATTCATGCTGTGTCCTCATCCCAAGAAAATTTTTTTTCTATCACAGAACTAAGTATTTCTGCCCATGGAGGACAACTTACTTCATGAAGGAAGTTCCAGGAATCTTTAAATTGTGTCATATCAGACGCTAGGTGTTTTCTGAAAGGGCAAACTGCTTTTCTTGACGTGAAGTGATCTCAGGATTTGAAGATTCTGATGTGAACTGATTCACCTTTCCTCTCCTGCACCTCAAAAATCTCTGGCATTTAGTCCTTCAAGAATTTTTTTGAATTTTTTCTTCTCTCAGAGCCAGGCGTGGTGGTGCACGCCTGTAATCCCAGCACTTGGGGGCCTGAGACAGGATGACTGCCTGAAGTTCAAGGCCAGCCTGGACTACATAGTGAGGTCAAGGCCAGCCTAAACTACGTAGTAAGACTCTGTCTCAAAAAACAAACAAAAATTTATTCTCTCATTTCTTTTTCCTTTTATTTATTTTACTCTTTTTATTTTCCCCTTTGCTTATTTTCACTCTTGTTTTCTTATTCCACTTCTCTCTGTCCATGAGGTTCTCGAATTCTACTCACAAACTTGCAGAGAGTCCCTCTTACTCCCCTTCCTAACCTGGCATCCCATCAAGTCCCTATTAGGTCATTCAACAGCATTCCATTCCTTGCTTCTCCAATCCTTTTGTATTATTCCACGCCACCTTGCCTCCACCCAGCTACAACCCCCCACTCTCAGATCTCCTCAGACTGCTTTTTAAAAGGTTGTTGATAACTTTCCTCTTGCCAGACTCAACTACATTTCTAGCACTCTCTACTAAGTGAAAATAGCATGGATTTTAAAACATTAGAACTTTCCATCTTATCAGGCAGGTAATATTTTACTTAATGGTTTTGCCTCTGTTTTATCAACTACAAAATGGCATAATAATGCCTAACCTCATCTAGCCCAGTGGATTGAAATGTAAATGGGCTTTGTAAGATATAAAGTTCCCTGAATTGTGAGTAATTATTGTCATGCTTAACCTTTCTAGCAATCATCTCCCCTGACCAATCTTTCTTATAGCTTTTCTTGCTCCCACCTCTACAGAATTTGAGCCACAAAGAACTTTAAATAGATCAAACCCAGGTTCCAGAAAGATCATTAGGATGCCAGCCTGCATCCTTCCCCTGCATTCTCATCCTATCCCACAATGTCACCTGTCTCTTACATACAAATCTTGAACTCCAAACACCTTCTCTAGAAGTCCTGACTTAAATTTTGATCTGTACTACCCCAAAGAAATGAAAACTGAATCCACTTTGCTATTTCCCATAACCAAGATGGTTTGCTTTTCCATTTCTCTTGAAAGTACTATCATTCTCCTGCTTAGTTACTGTACAAAATATTTTATGTTCTCTGGGTCTATAGTTACCTATTGTGTATCAAATGACCTAAAGCACTCAGGTTTAATTCAATAACTATTTTCAATCCTATATGTAGTTCATGTTGACCCCTGCAGGTCTCAGGGACATACAGCCTCTCACCAAGGTAATCATGACGGCTCAGCTCAGGGCCCAACCTAGCCGAAGACTGGACTCATGGATGCTTTGTTGAGGAGCTGTGGTCAGCTAAGTGTCGTTGGCCAACCACTGGCTGGACCTAAGTAAATACTGGACTAAGTAACTGTCATAACAAGCTAGCCTGGGCTCATTTACAGGCTGGCTAAAGGTTTCAAGAGCAGCCAGAGGAAGAGCCCACCCCAGCATTTTTCAGGGCTGTGCCCAAGACGTGTGTTTCTGTGTCACTGGCTAAAGCAAAGCACTTCACCAAGTTTAAACTCAAATGTTAGGAAGGTACCACCAAAGGACACAGATGCAAAGAAGGAATGAAACTGTAGACATTGTGATGACTACAATTAGCCAACCTGGACATCGAGTCCATATGTGTTTCAACTTATCTGGCACAGACTCTCCGTGGAAAACCTCTTTTTTTTTTTTTTTTTTAAAGCAAGAACATGTATTGGTACATTCTACATACAATGGTCACATTCATTACATTAATTTTGTACCTATACATGATGTATCTTGGTTCTCCCCCCTCTTCCCCCCTCCCCTCTGTACCCTCCCTCCCTATTTACAGCAGGTTTATTCATCATCTTCCATGTTACATGGAAAACCTCTTAATCTGAACATTCACCAAGACGCTCCATCAAAAGTCTCTGTATTAAGTCAGCATTCTCCAGAGAACGAAACCAACAGGAAGAAATAAACATATATACGTACCATCTATAAATATATATCTACTGTTGTCTCCGAACATAAAGGCTTACCCTAAGGCTCAATCCAGCCCAACATCAGCAAAAACCCCTAGTGTTACTACAAAAGTCACAAGTAAATGGCCAGGTCAGCTACAACATGCAGTTCTGTGAGTCTTCTAGAAGGCCATACTCTGAAAGTTGGGGTTTGGGAAACAGCATGGTGAGCAAGGTAAAGTACACAGAGAGTAAGAGATGGCTTCTGACCTCAGATGTCTCATCAGTGCTGGAAGGACAAGAGGACCTGAATCACCAATCCAAACATTGTTGGAGCCAAGGCTAAACATGTGGTGTCACTGAAATCTGCTGTGACCTTTGAAGATGGGAATGCTCTTAGTGGGCCAGGGTCATCAAGGGAGGCATCAGGAAAAAGGTAGGATTTGAAATAGGCCTTGAAAAAAAAGAGGAAAGAGGTCACTAGACTTGGACAAGAACATAAAAGGAGAATCAAGTGTGGTGAAACATAGCAAGGCTGGCAAGCCTGGAATAAAAAGGAAGGCAGTAGGTTATAAGGCTGATAAATATCATGGCAATCAGTATGACTGCTTTAACTGCATGTATGATGGAGTCTTAGTTTAACAAAAAATCTAATTATAAATCTTGATGAGAGAATAAGGAAAGTTTTCTATAAAGAACGTTAATTTGGCAACACTTATAGGAGAAAGAAATAAAGGCAAGGATACTAGTTAGGATCCTGCTACAGCAATCCAGGAGTGGTCTGGATAAATTGAAACAAGGCCCAGAAAAAGGAAGGGACATAGCCCAGAGACAGAAGAAAGCTTCAAATGTCTGCTGCATACCAAACTACATCCACAGTTCATTTCTGAAACAATTCATCTATCCCTGGTGGACTAGGAATAACTTGCCAAAAGATATAATTATTCAGTGTAGAAAACCAGAGTAGATAGATTCATGTTCTCCAAGTTATTTACTTGATTTTTTGCCATGCTGGGGATCTAACCCAAGGCCTTGCATGTGCTAGGCAAATGCTGAACCACTGGGGCGTATTCCCAGCTCCTTCTGTCCATCCTTATACGTAGCTTGCAGATTTTCATGTGGTTCAGTTGAAAATGGTACATTTGTGACAACGCTGTTGTCAGTCAGGATGTAGTGGTAGATTATATGTTCAATCCCAGGTCAACAGCTGATAATAACGAACCTTTAAATATAGTTACCTCACTCCTCATTCACACCACTAACCCTATAAATCTAGTGTCAGTACTATGTGAATCAATATTATTTCCCTTCCATAATCCAGCAGATTCAGAGAGGTTAAGCTAGTTCCTTAAACTCACTCACTCCGAAAGAGAAAGAACAGAACTTGATTTCAGCTCTTCCGACTTCAAAGCCCACACTCTTTCTCCTACATCACTGAATTTTCGATCTAACACAATGAAGCAGAGGTTTGTTCTCTTTTAAGAATCAGAATTAAAGGATCAGAATTTTAGGTGTTTGTTCTCTTTAAAGGATCAGAATTTTAGGATATAGACTGATGAGCCCTGACATTTCCTTAATGTAACAAGTTAAGTCTTTATTTAAGAGGTAGAATGACTTGCGATTTTCTTCCATTGGTGGGCCAGACAGATAATAAAAAGATAGCAAAGGTTATTAAAATTTATATGGAGACAAGTACAGATTGAAATAACTACAAAGTGAATTCTTTAAGCTCCAATAGAAAGGTGGTGAAATAGCACAATATGAAAGAAAACTCCTTCAGCTTCAGATGCCTAAATATGCCATCAAAAGACTGCTCAATTCTCAAATGCCAGTATTTTCTGACTCCTCTAGAACCTATTCTTAATGTAAAATATCAAAGTCAGCGGGATAGTAGGTGTCCCAAAATGTCTTAATTCAGAGAATTAGTGTTAACTGAGTCTGATTAGCTCCATTTATCTCTAATTAATTACCTTTATCTAATTAGACACTTTGTTTCCAGTAGACATGGAGTCAAGTAGACTAGATTATTAGTGTAGTCATTGTGCCTTTACAAAATCCTGAAATTAATGAAACGTGCAAAAGAATCTGCAGTTTTAATTGCACAGGTGTTGCCTTATGGCAAAGCTTTATCATCTGATTACACTAAGGGGTTATTAGTGACTTTTTATATAGAGGATGAGCCTATGAAATGTACCTTAGCAACAGCTCATTAGTTTAGGGTTGTTACTGTATTATTTATTACATTCAGCCTTCCCTATTATCTAGATTGATTCATGGACCTATATATTTTTCTTCTCCTCTGTGCAGAAAAAATAAAATAAAATAAACCATCATTATGAAGAGTCCAGATGCAATGTAGAAAGATGCAAAATGTGTTCATCAGCTATAATTTGACTCTTAAAGACAAAAAGCTCTAAAGTTAGATGAGATCAGAGTCAAATTTATGATTATTTTCTATGGGAAAAGAACCAATTTAAAACTACTGAGGAGTATGAAAATGATTTGTGTACGTGATCAAAAAAATGTGGTTGTCCTAATGTCTTCACCTCACTGAAATGGAACACTAAGGTATGTGGAAGAAAAAAGCAAAATACACTAAAATATATTTGTATTTATTTTCCCTCCATATCTTTTTGAAATTGATTGATAACACATGATATCTGTATTTGTTCATCCAAAATACTCATAAAAATCCATCTCTTGTTTTACTTTTTGCTTTTCTTCTTTAAGGATAGATTTGTTCCCAGATGGGGAAAACTACCAAATTACACGATCTAGCTTCACTGAAAAAGCAAGATTTCAGTGCCTGCTTAGGAAAATGAAAAGCACTTTTTCAAGGCAAGGTTAGATATCTGCAAAAGACTAAGATACTCAACCTTTATAATTTTTCCCTCATAACTGTCAGAAGATGTATTGTTCTTCACAATCACAGAGTACTTAAACAGCTAAAAGCAAATCCAGCTATAACCCTATTCCAACAAACATGTTCACTGACAACACTGCAAATCCTTTAAATAATTTGTCAACACAGACATCAAGTAGGTTTTAAAATCATTTCCCTCCCTGTTCCCAGCACCCCCTCCAAAAAATTCCTCTACTGCTATGAACCACATATATGGCTGCTCACTTATTGCTGAATCCAAACTAGTGAAATGATCATGGCTAACTGCTATATAGAGCATGACAACTAATTTGAGTGGTAATAATGAATATTTAATGATTCTCCTTTCAAGCATGAACACATAACTTTTCATGTGTGCCTTACCAAAATTATAACCATTAATCTAAAAATTATTGTTGCGGCTGAAAGAATAGCTAAGAATTATAGATTATAGCCAAGTCAGAATATTGCATAAATATTCCAAACAAACACAGGCACAGGGGCACAGAGAAAGTTCCAGCCTCCTGTTTTCATTCAGTCCAAATCCTTTCTTTGAAATGTATGGAAGTTGCATGATTAGTAAAGATCCGCCGAATTCAGATGTGAAAAGGCTATCATTTCCATCAATAAGTAATTATAAGAGCCAAGGTCACTTTCACTCCTCACTAGCTCATAATTTCTAAACAAAAATAACATGTATATAAAATGTGTCCCCATATACAGATAATACTTTCAGAATGCTCTATCTTAAATTTCATTTTTTTATATGTGGGGAGTTCTCCCAGTGTGTCCCTCTACCAGAAATCACAATGTGACTTTAGAAAAAAGAGAGAAACCTAAAAATACCTGATGCACTTTTAAATGTACTTTATTCATGGGTGGAAAATAGTTAATTTCCATGTTGAATTATTCCTGATATCTCCATAAGATCAGAATAATTTCATGTGCCTGCGATGTTACACAGAAACATGTCTGCCTCCCTTCCTGGTTGGGTTTGTTTTTCTTGTTACAGAGTAATTGAAAACCAGTGCCTCTGCAGTTGCAAATATGCAATTTTATATCAAATCTCAGTATTTATTATTGTCTTTAAAAGTGTATGCTTATAAAATTCAAGGGGAACAGAGCCTAATAACAGAATAGCAGAAGAGTAGCAAGAGAAATCTGAAGATTCTCTTTATTGTAACCCTCTTTAGCAGAAATCCAGTGTCCAGTTGAATGGTGCACGAGGCTGGACACCAAGCCCATCAATGTGGTCCTGCTTTTATATGACTCCAGATTAGAGGCCAAAGGCAGAACATGTTGGGGCACAGTCTCCAACTGTACACATATACATTGAACACATTTCTAATACTGCAGGTATTCTTGGCTAAAACAAGAGCAAGATCAAAGAGAAAAGGAATTACACACCATCCTTTCTAACAGGTAAAGTGCTTAACAAATGTCTACTCAAGGGTACCAATCTCCTGATGAATTTCATTTATTCATTTCACTCAGT
>PVJO010006112.1:50000-91985 GCA_004026905.1 Hystrix cristata
CTCTGAGACAGGCATCCGCGAAACCTCTGTGGCTTCCGCTGGGCGTCTGAAGTCTCCCGGGCAAAGGCCAGGGAGTGGAAACAGACCCCCGACGGGATACAAACTATCCACAGCCCGCTTCCCCAGGTGACTGGTTCCAAGACTGTTAGGAAATGGGATGGCATGGTGCTGACCAAAAATCCCCATCTCGCGCCTGGAGGGTGCTTCGACCGTACACTAAAACTAATTTTTTCTTCATTTCTACCATCTTCCCTTCCCCATAAGAAAAACCCTTTCCTCCAGATCTTGTGTGTTGCTTCACCCAGTTGCTCTGACCTAAAATTAAAATACATCCCTAATAGTGTTTACAAAGGGTGACTGGAGAAATTCTACCTGAAAATAACATCCTTTAAACTGAAACTATTAACTATAAAAGTTGCTTCCATGCTATTTCCCTCTGGACCAAGAGGGAAAGCCCCAATACGAGCCAGGAGTGACCAAAACTATTTCTACTATGCTGTTTAGATGGAGGGAGAACAAAAATGAACTTTAATCCCCCCCAATTCTTCATTTTCTGATAACTTTAAACATCTTAGCAATTTACAGATCCAGGTGGTGTTTTATCAGTAATTTAACTTAAGGGTTTTTAATTGATACGAATTTCAAAAGTTTATTTTGCCTTATTTATCAACTGAGTTTACTTTCCTAAACCAAAAGAGCTGTTTCCTTCAGATTATTTAAAAAATCTGACTCTGTTTCCAACACACCATACTGCCTGCTCGTCCATGTCTTGCTAAGGGACACCTAAACAACTATTATATACTTACACATATTACAATCATGAGGCAGTACTGCAAATTAACACTATTAAACTTTATCTGTTTTCAAATATCTGAAAGGTTAATACTGTCTTCTAAGACTAGAAGGGGTTTTGTTTTCATAAAATCGGTTAAGAAATTACAGCCTTACGGGTATCTGAGATTAAGTGCACTTTCAGTGAAAGAAACATGGACTGACTGAGGTTGCTTGGTGGCAATGAGACTAGAGAAGAGATGGCATCGTCAGTGTAGATAATTTCACCCTGAACACTCTGTGTGGTTTTACATTCTTCAATCCTTGTCCTATAGTTGCAAAGATTTCCATCTGTGCAATGGATATACATGTGTACAAGGTCTGTGATTTTTGAATCAGCAAAAGACTCTGTACTGCCAGTGGCTGGGTCCTGGAAAATGTGGGAAGTTCTGAGTGTCAGTCAACATGAGGCACAAAGGCGATCTCTGCGGGTGACTTCCACTCTGGTGTGGACATCCCATATTTGTGGCTTGTAAATTAAATAGCACCCCAAGATACAGAGTGTGAAAAGGTCCCAATCCCAGAGTGACAGCCTTATCCTTCTAGGCAAAGGAAGAAACAAACATCAGAGATTTACCTCTTGGAAACAAGTCAATGAGGTCCTTTTTAAAAAAATTTCCTTTCATTTTATGAAAAGAAGAAATATTCAACAAAAATGAGTATCAATTTTAAAATACATAGAAAAAGGAAACTGACTTTTTAAAATTGCATATAAATCACATTTCATACACAATGTATGCTAGAATTTCCTTGTTGAGTGCAAGTCATTGAAGCCCTGCAATGTATCACAACACAATGTGGAAAAATGTGTGACTTTCTTCCAGTCTTAATTACAGTACTATAATAAAGCTGGGATAAGGTCAAGCAAAGTGTAACCTACTAGTAAATCTATGCCTGCCTATGTACAACCCAGCCTATAAGATTATGTTTCTAAAATTCAGGGAAAATTTTTTTAAAAAACTCTACAATGGCTTGCCTATCTTTTTCATAAATTGTAATCTTTCCACAGTGACTTACCCATCTTTTAATTTCCAGGCCCCAAGGAAGCTTGAGAATCCCCAAGCTTCACTAGGGCCTGGAAATTAACCCGAGTTAAATCTAAGATGCTAACAGGGACCTTGCCTGAAGACCACATTTCTCACTTTTGAAACTGACATCCACACATTCCTGCTACGCCTACTGCCGTAAAAGCGGCAGACATTTGGGGAGAGAGAATTCTGTGGAACATAGAACAGGGAAGGACTTATCAAAAAAGATATTGCTTTTTCCACACTATCCCAAGGAAAAAAAGAAACCAATAACAATGCATATCAGCAAAACATAAAACTCAAGCCACAATATCTACTAACCAGGTCTGTTCTTGTCAATGTTGATAGAGACATTCTCCCTTATCCCCAATTCCTGATTTGTAGGGAATAGAGGTCCACCAAGTTCATGTCTATTTCCCGGAGAGCATGAAGGCTGGGGCATTCTGCTGTTCTACAACCAATGGTTCTCTCCTGGCTCTGGAAACAAAATGTAATTAGAGACTCCTGCTCAGGCAGTCACTGCTAAAAACCTCTGAAGCCAGGATCCTGGAGGAAAAGCTTCCAAGTTTCACCAAGATGGCTCCACAGAACTGAAAGAGGTTCATCTGGAAAAAGGGCTTCAGATACCGTGTGTGGACAGTCAGGGCCAGGGTGTGTGGGAACAGGAGGATAATAGTACACCTGACTGCTTCTGGGACTGTAACCTATACAGATGGAATTCTATCTCTAAGAGCACTGATTTCCTAGGGGTTCTCCAGCAGGTCCCCAAACCTCTCTCCCTAGGCTTTGGAACTTCACCTAATGCTGGGAGCTCTGCCCAGCCTCAGAAGCATCCCTTTTCTGTGGAAGCAGAGAAATCTCCAGCAGAGAAAGTTGATTTTTATTTTAAAGTACATGGAAAACCTCTTTCATTGAAGGACAGGAACAGAAAGTCAGCAGGGTATCATTTCCCTGCTTTGGAACATACCACCCGTCAACTAACCCAGGGTGCGACAGTGGGGCAGCAAAAGACCAGGTAAAATAAGGGAGAGGAAATTGGGCCTTACAGCAGAAGTAAGACAAACAGGTATTATTGTAGCCCTCTGTTCCTCCCCTGCTCCTCTCCCTCCCCCGACTCTAACAATAAGCCACCAGGGTCTCCTAGAAGAATCTGAGTTTCTGCTCTTAAACGGCCCTTTTCCAAGGAGGAACAAGGTCTGTTTCCTGATGTGGGGCCTCAGATGCTTTGTTATTGCAACTTAATTTTGTCATTGCTTCTTTTCAAAGATTATTTGAAATGAATTGTTTCTTTTGTTTACTATCCAACAAACGACCTCTGCTAATCTTATATTTTATCTCCCTAACATATGGAAAAGCTATTTATTCTAGCCAATCACAATAAAGTAAAGAAAACCCCATTTTATGGAAAGGTATATATCACTAGTCTGTTGATCATTAAAGATATGATTACCAGTGAAAACCCTCTGAAGGTGGCACATTTATGCTTCCAGGAACAGATGGGGACACGCATTTTCCTTGCAAATACTTTTGAAATGGCTCTACTGGTAGCAGTATAAAAATGATATACAGATGCCAGGGCCTGCATGGCCAGGATGAGTATGCCAGATTTACACAGTAAAGCCTTCACACGCGGGCTGTCAGTTTTGATTGATCTCTACTATACCTCAGGAACTTGTTGACTAGGTAGGGAAACAGTGCAAATAATTCACTGCAGCAAGTCAGATAATTCACACAACCAATCGGTCTGCTTCACTTTCTGGTTGTGACATACGAGCTTTCTCTACAAAGATGCATCATTTTCCAGCTTGAGCAATATTCAATGTCAGGGAAGAAAAGGTATTAAAGCCACACAAAAGGAGTTGCACTGTTGCAGGATGAGAAGTTGTTTTGGTAATGGGGGCCAGATCCTGCTCTAAGTCCTACTAGGGCGTTCAGGCCCAATTGTCATTATCATATTGATTAAAAAAAAAGTTCATCATAGTACAATTTTAGGTTTAACGCCAACGGATCGGGAAAGAGCAAAGAATTATCCCACAAAAGCACAACATTCTTACCACAGGGACGTTTCCCTGTTCCAGTTCATTGATGGAGTTGATTAAGTTTAAATGAAGCAGACACTGGATAAAAGTAAGGGTATTGACCACTGGGCACTGCGATCCGTGCTTGAAAGGACCTGATACATGCAGAAAAGCAAGATTTGCTAAATGCTCTAATCTTCAATCAAATCTTACATCAATACAGACAAAGTTTGGTAATGAGAGATTCAATGAAGCATGCGGGAGAAAGAATTAATCCTCTTGGTCTAAACTGGCTTCAACTTTGAAGCTTGCTCCGAAGGAAAGACAGTTATCTAAATGCTAAATAAGAAACTTATTGTACTTTTCATGGCATGCTAATCTTTTGTCTATTTCATCTCTATTATGTGTATGCTCATAGATTGCAGTTGTCATGGTGATTATATCTAGCTACGCTCAGGGGATGGTGGTGCGAAGCCAGGCATCAAGGTGGAAAAGACCCCCACACAACCCACAGAATGCACACACAGACACAGACACAGACACACACCCCTGAAGGGGAAGGAGGAGACAGACAGAAGAAGACCCATCCTAGGCTCTTCCTGCCAGGACTTGAGAAGGCTGGGCCTCCTATGCCTGGAATGGAGAGGTGTATTCAGTGTAGTAGTGGTGGGGAGGGTGTCAAGCATTCTTCCTACTTCAAAACCATCTCCCCACAGCTTCCCAGCTTTTAGTTCAGAGACTCTATCCTCCTTCACAAATCCCCCTCCCACCCCAGACTGCAACCAGCTGGTAGACGAGGAAGGCTGGCGAGGGAACTGACTGGCGAGGAAACAGAAAGAAGCACAGGCTCCAACCCTAGTGGACTGGTTCTGCATGGTTGTGCCCTGGGGTGTGAAGTTAAGTCATCTGATCCTGACTACCAGAGGGGTTTGAATTCCAGAAGAGCAGCCCACCACAGCCCTGGTGGGAGGTGGAAGCTGTAGGGTCATCCTGGGCCTTGGCAACCAAAGGTGACCCTCGGCCCTTTATGTGTTTTACAAAAGTTGCCAAATTAAGACAGGATTATAACTGCTCTGAGTCCTTGTCAGGGCTGAAAGGTTGGGAGCCTCAAATATTCCCCAGCAGTGTTGATGAAAAGCTTAAAAAGTAATAACAGGGAGAAAAGAGCAAGGAAAGTAACATGTATAACTCTTATTAAAGAGAAGAGCCACAGAGAGGTTGTGAACTTGAATCACTGTTTGAACTTTAATTTGTTCATTAACAGGATTTGCCCCTCACTGCGAATGTTATTACTTCCTTTTGCCGCTCAGCAACTACTCTGGGCATAATGAAAGAGTCTGGCAAAAAGTTAAATGTCTGGTAATTAATTCATTTAATTGAAAAAAGGGGGAAGAGAAAAGGGAGGTTCCACTGCAAGAGCAGAAGGCAGAGGCTAGAAAAGGAGAAAGGCTGAAATCTGCTTGGAGGCCCTTGGAAGAGAAGAGGCTGGCCTCTGATGAGGTCCCTTCAACAAAATTAATGCCAGAAGCCCCCTGAAAACCCTCTTTCCAATGCTACCCAGCTCTGGTCCAAACCCCTTGCCAAGTTTTATCCAGTAACTACTTTGGATGATCCATTTATGTGGCAGAGATGTCAGAAATCCAAAACAATGTATATTCATAAAATATTTCACTAAAACACTGGGGAGTCTTTTGTTTTCTTTCCTCCCTTCCCTTGAGTTGAGCCTCTTTGGCAGTTTTCCCTTTCCAGGCTAGAGTGTAAAGGGGAGTGGCAGGAACTGGACATAATCTGCATTTCTGCATCTAAATCAGAAGCATCACGTTCCCACCTAACAGTTTAAATAAACTCAGGAGATGAGAAATGAAGGCAACACGCTCCTTGCCCTTACTGAAAAGAGATAGGACTAAGCCAGTTATTTTGTCTCTAACCTCACAGAGTCTACTTTTTCCTGTGTTACTTGTGTTCTTCCTGTATTTGTCAACCACTGCATACAATCCTCTTTCATATGCATCCTCCTGTGAGAAGAGCAACTCACTTTCAGACACCTCAAAGCTATTAGCATGATGTTGACTGCTCCAGCCCTTTGCCTACAGGAAAGTTCAGGAAATGATAGGTCAAATTATTCTTTACTATTTCATGTTTAAGGCCTACCACAGTCATGATTTTCTAATGTTTTTAAAATCAGTGTCTATACAATCAATATAATTTTCTTTAGAAGTACAACTTTCTACTATGTACTATCCCATTATAAAACTATGGACAGAAAAAAAGAGAGGTGGAGAGAGAACATGAGACCATATAAATAAATTCCACAGATTTCAAAACAGTTTATTGGGTTTGTGTTTTATAGTTATTGTGAAAATTTTATGGGGGTGGAGCACTAGAGTTCAGGGCCTTTCCACTGAGTTTCATCCCCAGCTCTTCTTATTTTTTGAGACAGTGTCTCACTAAGTCGCCTAGATTGGCCTCAAACTTGTGATACTCCTGCCTCAGTCTCCCAAGTAGCTGAGAATAGAGGTGTACACCATCATGCCTAACAGGGGCTTTAATTAAATCACTTCTCAAAACCAGAGAGGACAGAATGTTACCCAAATTACACTATCACCAAATAAATTAAGTCATTGAAATTGCTTGACTAGGTCTACCTCATTAATCTCAGTGCTTCTTGTTATGAAAATCCTAACCTCAAACCCTATACAGTTATAAATGATCTATATATGTGTATTCCTGAAGAAAACCAGAGGTAGATACACTCGATTAGAATTAACAAAAAAGAGGACAAAGGACTTTTTAAAAAAGGGCTATTTTATAAGCTAGAGCAAGTTATAGGGCTTTTTTTTTTTTTTTTTTTTGCATCAAAGTTACTTCCCTCCTATACGGTCCCTGAATACTACTGAGTGAGCTCAATTTTCCAAAGTTGTGGATCTATCCTAGTTTTATTCTGGTCAACTGACACTAAATATTAAGAGTCTACAAACAAAACAAAACAAACAAAAAAGCTCTCCTTCACTCCACACTGAGCACTAAGCTGTAAAGCAGCTTAAAGAGATGAGGTCTAGTAACCCTGCCACTATCCTAATCTAGACCTTGATCACCTTACATATGCACCAGTGAGTTTCTTCCTTCCTCCAACACAGCCTTCAGAGTGCCCTGAGATTAACTATCCTAAACTCCTACTTTATTCTAAAGTCTTGATAGTTCTTATTATTTGTAACAGCCCAGGTCCTTAAACTGGCCTCAGGCCTCCCTGCCCAAAGGCACTAACTGGCCTCTCTGGTTTGTTTTCCACTACTCGCCTACAGCAGACGATACAATTCTTTAGACAAGAGCTCTCTCATTGTCCTCTGAAAACCTGAGTTATCTTTATTTTATTCAAGGTGCCAGATACCATGTTAGGTATTACAAACATTCTTTCATTTAATCCCCTTGACTTAATTTGATGGGCACAACCCATACCATTATTAAAAATTGGTGGGGGCTGGGAATTTAGCTCAGTGATTAGAGTGCTTGCCTTGCAAGCACAAGGCCCTGAGTTCGATCCCCGGTACCACAAAAAAAAAAAAAAAAAAAAAAAAAGAAAAAAAAATTGGTATATGTCAATTTTAAAAGAAGTCCTTAAGGTACTTCTCCACCCTAGATCTCATAGCCAGCTCAGAGTCTTAGGAGTAATAGTTTGGTTCAAAAGCTGGTATACTTTCCACTCTGGCCTTCTCCCAAACCTGCTGTTCTGATCACTTCTCCCCCTTGCCATCTAGGATGCCTTTCAATTACATTCTACATATCGGAATCTCATCTAATCTGCAAAGTGAGATGGAAATTCCTGTCTCAAAACCTTTTGCCATCAACCTAGTCCTCAGCTGAATGCTGAACTCTTCTTCATCTACAGCATTCACTTGGCACTAATATTTTCTGCCCTGTATTGTCAGTTTTCTTTTTATTTATTTATTTTTAAATGAGAGCGTTTTCTTTTTATTTGATCCCTTCCAATCAGAATGTAAGCTCTTGAAGACAGGAATTTGCTGAACATTTCTTTATATCCCTGCCTTACTCTCCAGAGCCTACTAATATAGTTCTGGTTTGTTAAACTCTCACTTCCCACAACAATCCTTACAAGTACATAGTGTTATTGTTGCCTTTTTTTTTTTTTTTTTTTTTTTTTTTTTTTTTTTTTTTTTTTTTTTTTTTTTTTTTTTTTTTTTTTTTTTTTTTTTTTTTTTTTTTTTTTTTTTTTTGTTTGAGACAGGGTCTTGCTCTGTATTCCAGGCTGGCCTTGAATTCACTGTGTAGCTCAGGCAGTGATTCTCTTGCTTCAGCTTCACACAGGCTGAGAATATAGGCATGAGACAACACACCTGGCATTGTTCCCATTTTGCAGATTAAAGAAACTGAGGCTCAGAAAGATCAAGAAATTTGGGCACATAATGTCAGAATCAAATGCCACTTTTCCTTAGACACTACATTGTACTGGCTCAAATGCATTGTATCTCAGAAAATGTGAATTAATGAAATGTCATCATGTGGAACATACTCAACAAATTTCCAGAAAATACCCATCTGTTATGGCTTGTATCAAGATGTTCCCCCAAAGCCTCATATAGTCATAGTGGAGATTTTTGGGTGGCTGGATCTAGGGCGTGTGATGCTGTGATTAAAAGTTTGATGCTGGGATTAAGGGTGCCTCACCATGGGTGTCAAGGCTACCTGCCCAAAGCAGAGAAGCTGGAAGGAACATAAGGGAGAGTAAGAAGGCTGCTGCTGCTGCTGCTTTGCTACTTCACTGCCTTCTAACCTGCGAGGAACTGCTTCTCCCCTGCATGCCACCCTGCCCTGGAGTCAGCCAACTATTGACTGAAACCTCTACAAACTGTGAGGTAAAATAAACCTTTCCTCCTTTAACTTGGGGTATTCAGTATTTTGTCTCAGCAATGAGAAAAGTAACTAAAACATCATCTAACCATTACCTCAGAGAGAAATACTGCTTTATTCTACTACAGATTAGATTCTGAAAGTCAACAGAAGGACAGGTATATACACACCACACAACATTCCACTTTTTGAAATTATTTTTCTAGGAACCATACTCTCCCACCTATATTGGCAGGAGCTAATGTCCTCTCTGTATTGGTACTCATGTTTCTAGAAAATAGAGGGGCAAATCACCTTTCCCCCAGCATCCTCAGCATCTTCTAAATACAGTACACAAAGGAAATTAAAATAAAATGAAAGATACAAATATTAATTTTTTAAATGACCTTCAAGGAGTGTGGGGGAGGGCTTTCTGTTGCTGCAGTAGAAAAGGGTTGCTGCTGTAGGAAGAATAATGATTGTAAAAGATTTTTTAAAATGTTCACAGCTGACCACTTAAACCAATAAGTGGAACTCAAGTCAGCTTCTTGTTCTCCTGTAAGTCATGCACGTGGCAATACGGTTTAGTGAAACTGCTAGAAAAAGCAGCTTGAGAGTAGGAAAATCAAGAGCTAAGCAGTCTGACTCTCTCCCTTCAGTGCCAATGATGCAGATCTGGGTTTGACCACGGAGGAACCTACCAGATGTCTTTACATGCAACAAGTCTTTAGGAGAAAAAAAAAAAAACCCTCTTAAATATGGCAATAGGGTACTTCTTACAAATCTGGGAAAGGAGGAATAGTGACTATACTGTATTACTCATTAGTCTCTGTATCCATGCTAAACCTACTCTATTCTCCCAGTTTCCCAAGGATATTTCTATATTCATTTATGTTTTGGTTTAAATATCTACACAATTCAATGGCTACAACGTACCAAACCTGCATTGTCGTACACAAAATCCTGCACGTGCACAGCATTCAACAAATCGAGTCCTTGTGTTTACTTCACCTCAGACTAAGCTCAAACTACTCTACAAAGTATACCTAATAGTCATTACTCTTAAATAACTCTTGCCTATGAGGAAAACTAAAATGTGCCTCAAGTTACATAATTGGTACATGGCAAACCCAGTCCAAACTCTTGGTCCAGGACTCTTTCTACTATAATACTTTGCAAATTTTAGAGCAACAGACTTTGCAAATTTTACAGCAATATTGCTCTATATTCTGGAGCTACATGCAAGTCTTATAAATCTAAAGCCAGAAACCTCTCTATGTGCAAGAGATAGGATTCAAGATATAACCACCAGACTTCTATTACAACTACCTGAGCCGCACTAACAGCTCCTTTGCCACACTTCTGAAGCTATAAAGACTACATACAACATTTAAGTTGAAATTTTAAAATATTTGGATGATTTAAGTCTATAGAAGATGGGCAGGCATAATTGTTAGGCTATCTCAAAGGGAAAGCTAAAATCACTGTCAATTGTTTTCCCTCAAGTGTCATTATTCATGGGGTGTTTGCTGGGTATCTGGCCTTCCCTTTTATTCCTACCAGAAGCTGTTTTGTCTACCTAATAGATACAGCACAGGGTTTTTTCTCAGAAAAGACAGAGAACCGAATCTGTCTACCTTGTTCACTGACCTTTCACTTAGGTATACAGCCTTGGCATCTTGGCCCAGCAGGTCCACTTCACCTAATTTCTGAGCAATAACCATGTTCATCAAAGCAGACAGGACTAAAAGTTCCAAGACATACAGGGGGCTAAAATAAGTATATTCTTTTTGTCTTAACTCAAACTTGGCTAATCTCCATATACTCTGGGATGAAAGAGGAAAAGAACTTACTTGTTCTCAGAACATTGGCCTGTTTCTTTATCTGCTGGCTGATCATCCCTTGAAGAGCATCAGTACTTACGCACTTAGTTGAAGTGTTAAAGCTCTTTCCATTATCCTCTGGCCCTGATCACCACTGATCATGATGATCTGGATTCCCGGGCAATGACTAACGATCTCCTGTTCCTCTGCATAATATTAAAGATATTAGACCTGAACTTTTTTTTCTGCTTTTCTTGGTTCTCCATATAGTTTCAGTTGGAGTTGAATTTGAATTATTTCCTCAAGGTGGTTTTTTTTTTTTTTTTTGGAGACCCAGTCTGGCTATGCAGCAGGCTGGCCTTGAACTCACTATGTAGCCCAGGCTGGCCCTGAACTTGCAGCTATCCTCCTGCCTCAGCCTCCAGCCTCCCAAGTGCTGGGATTACAGGAGTGCACCACCACGCCCGGCTATTTCCTCAAATTTTAAACTGTTTTCAGATGGGTTCCGAAAGCCATTATTAAACTTCCCCTCTAATAAATTCAACTAATTACGATTCAAAAACGCCATCACTTACCTCATTCTTTGTCCTTGACTCTCGATTTTCCTTTGGTGTCTTTCTAACCCCCTCCTATATTCTAGCATTGAATATCTGAAGAGTTTAAATTTTGTAAGTTAAAAGCTTTGTGATTCTGTATTTTATATAGTAGGTGGCATATTATTAATTTACAACAGTACAAAGGGATTCTACTTCATATGTACCTTGAAGTTTGCATTCACAATCAGCTCCTGAAAATTACAAATATTCTAGCTCACAGGTTAGGCTTTAGGCTTCACTTGCAGTCCAAGGATGGCTGAGTTCTTTATACTGGTGTAATACCTTGCTCACTAGATAGAATAAAAGTTGACTTCTTAACTAAGTAACCGACTATAATTTTATATTTCCAGGAACGTAAGTACTGATTTAGTGCAATTACATAGGGCGATCCTAATTTTAGCCATGATATCTTGAACTTTCCCATCAAATTCCATATTCTAGAATTTAATAGCTTTTTAAATCATACCAGAATTATGAAGTCTCATAAAATCCAGAATCTACAAACCAAATTCTTGATAACTTTCTGAAGTAACATCTGTATAGTACACACCAATGTACTATATTTATACTTGACTGTTAAATTAGCAATGCACTGACAAACAGATTTTTTAAATTCTGGATGAGGATTTTTCTTAAATCTGCGTCTTGGCAACTACTCTTATTCCAATGGAGAGTCCATTGTTCAAACAATGTTACTATAATGACTTTAGAACTAGTTTTTCAAAAGCCACTCAAGAAAGCCATCTAATTATCTTTCAGCTTGTTTTGACTTCGAATTATATTATCCTGACTTGATCACCCACCTCCTTCTTCAGAGTTCTGAAGTACTGGATAGGAAGATGACTTGCTACCTCCAAGTCTTTAAACCAGATGTACTGTGGGTGTTGAAAATAGTGCCTAATGAAGAGTTCCAAAAGAGGCTTGAGTAATGGAAGCATCATTTAAATGACAGTCTTCCAAAATGACTAGTTGGATGAGAACACATCAAAATACATATGTAAGTTCTAGCACAGTTGTTCAAACACAGACATTATAGTCATGCTTTGATTATATTTGATTATAGAGTTTCAAGTCCTACAGTACAGTATTAGGATTAGTGATGAAATTATTCCTAACATTGTAACTTCCATTACTGTACTTCACAAAACTTTATATTCATTAGATGCATCTAACAGATTTCACAGAAAATGCTTTGACTCAAGGCTTTAAGGCACTTTCAAAGTAACTGAAAGACTAGCATAGCCATTTCAATCATGTAAGTCCCTTAAACTTTTTGCACTGTGAATAGGGCAAAAGTTGGAGGAAGACTTTGATTCCTTATCTATTTTATCTCATTGTCTTAGGACTTGAAGGCAGTCAATACAATTTTCTATCTGTAAAACAAATGGTCACAGTTGTTAACTCTTTCCTAATGATATTCCCTGAATTTCACGTAGCAGAGAGAAAATATGCATATTTTAGTTACATCTTCATAATTTTTTGTGAAATGCTAAAGGGATCATGTTCAGTGGCAAAGTGGAGTGGAATACCTATAATAACTAGTGAATAAATACTGAATGGATAAACGGGGGAAAAGAAAAACATCTTGGGTCAATACATATGGAGTTCATTATAAAACTACACAGGATTTCGTCCATGTAAATACAGCTTCTGGCTACTATACAATGTCAAGCCTAAAGTATTTGCTTAGGTTTGGAATTCTCCAATTATTGACTTCTTCAATTACTGACTCCAGTTATTTGACTTCTCCAATTATTCAACTTTTAGAAAATGTTCAGTCTTATAAATAAAACTCTTTCACTGACGTACCATGGACTACTTAGTAGGTCAAATAACTCTGTTCCTCAGTTTATATGGTAAGATAGGAATAAGAGAAAATCCTCCTCCTTCCTATTGGGGTTTTGTGAGTACCTTGATAAATACCTACAAAATGATAAATGCTACTACCTCCTTCAGCATTTTGAAAGATGTCAACCAAATACAAAATATTTTTAGTGTGTGAATTAAAATGCCTCTTGCTGATGGCATTAGACATTTCCATGTAAGACAGTGTGTCAAGACCTGGTTTATGTATTATCTGTCTTTTCAGCGTGCATTGACATCACACTTCAAAATAGCTTGGCACGATGATCGCTGTCAAAATCACCTGCATGGAACACCCCTGCCCTGGATTGACATAACATATTAGCGTGACAGAAGACTAAGAAACTACGGATACTTGTGAAAGCCGACTTTGAGCACAGGGGACGCAGGGGGTGCCTATGCACAAGCTGAAGGGCCTCACTCCTTTTGCTTTTATTTGCCCGAGAAAGAAGACTGCCTGTGGCTCCCGCGGGGCGGGTAGGGGGTGGGCAGCCTGGCAAGGGCCTCCGGACCGGAGTAAGACAACGTTTTCCAAGTTCGAACCCATCCAGGAATAAACTGGCTTTCAGTTCTTTCGTCCGGCCCCATAACCGCCACACAATGGCACACTTCTGCAGGGAGCCGAAATCGAGGCGAAGGGAGGGCGGGTGTGACCGTCCCGGGGTGAGCTGGGGTCGGGAGCGGACACCTCTTGGTCTTGGCGAAGCGCTCCGGGCTCTGAGGCGCCGCGTGCCCACCGGCCGACGCCCGGGCGACCGCAGCGCCGCGTCGCGGGGCCGAGCCGTCGGGTCCCTCTCCTCGCCCTCTCCCGGGGTCCGCGCGGTCCCGGGGCTGCTCCGCGAGCCGCCTCCCCACCTGCGGCGTGAGACCCAGCTGCGCGCAAGGTCCCCAGAAGGGCCGCGACGCCCCCGCGCCTCCCCGACCCCAGCCCGGGGAGCAAGGGAGGAGCACTCGGGCGCGCGTCTGCCCCGCGGGGCGCCCGGCTGAGGAGAGGCGAGACCCCGCGCGCGAGCACCCGCCCCGAGCAGGCCCTCTGCCAGACGGAGACTCTCACCTCAGAAAACGGCGCTGCGCTGCAGGGGGAGGAGAGCGGGCGGGGAAGGGCCGCGCTGGGCCCGGCCGCGCAGGGACCTCGCCGGGAAGGACGCGCGGGCTGGCGCCGGGAGCAGCGGCCCAGCGTGCGACGCCCGCGCCGCCTCCTCGAAAGGGAGGCCTCTACCGTCCGGCCGCGGTCCTGCAGCCGCGCTCGCGCGCCACGGCCGCCCCGCGCCGGCCCCGCCCCTGCCGCGCCCAGTCCCCGCCCAGTCCCGGCCCGCCCCCGCCGCCCCCGCCCCGCCCCCGCCGGCACGGCCCCGCCCACTGGCCGCCTTTTCCCCCACCACCCCTCCCTCTCGTCCTCTCAGCCCTCTGGGTGCAATCGGCTCTCTCCTGGAGGGAACCGAGACGAACGCGAAGCGACGTGGAAACCCTTCCACCAAAATGAGCTGTGATATCCTTTTGATGGCTATAATTTATTCCAAAACGTCCCTGGACTGAAACGATCAATTAGCAGCCTGAAACGCACTGTGAAGTAAATTGTCACACTCTCTATTACAGGATGGTTATCATATATTTATAAGGTGTGTTTTCTGCAATCAGAACCAACAAAGTGTTGAGCGATCAGTCATAAACGCACTTCTTCAAAAGAGGGAGAGAGGCTTCAGCATTTTGTGGCAGGGAAAAATTCTTTTGACAGTTGTCCCCCCCACCTCGCTCCAGTGATGTTGCTTCTTTGCAACTGCGAAGTGCAGTGAAGGCCGCTGGAGCAGCAGCCCTGTGACCTACAGGAAGACTCAAAGCCCCAAGAGGAGGGGTTTCCTCATGGCGGCGTAGACCCAGGCTGAGCATAGCGCTCACTCACTTTTTCCCGTCTGCCCTCCCATCTCTAACAGTAATCTTTTACTCTTTTCCTCTAAACTTATGACAGATTGTTTGCAATCTACACTTGATCTTGAGTCTCCTTCCTCAGAGCTCATGGTGTTGCCTTCCTCTCTATTACTTGGGGGAAAATGTACCCTAAAGATGATGTCAGGGTGATGAAAAGTTCCCTTTACAGAGTACACTGTATTCTCTATTGTTTTCTGCACCAGAACTCTTCCCCATTCAGAAATGAGCGGGCACAAAATTCTAAGAAATTCCTAAGAAATGCTGATTCAGCCTGGAGGGCTGTCTTCACCAGACAAACCTATAGACTTTGTTATTTTCCTTAGTCACCCTCAGTAATCAAGAATATACTTCCAAAACATTTGAGTTTCTTTTAACAAACTTTCATTAGAACCACCTCTGAATCATTTTAGAAGAGTTCTAGTTTTTATCTAATTAATATTCCCTTTGTCTGATAACATAGCTTTAGATCCTACCCTGCTGACTATTGATTGTGAGGAAGGTTTAGTAGCTAAAAGTACACTTCTGCGGTTAAAAAAAAAGTGACATTGTATCGCAAGGATTGTCACAAAGTGTGTCACAGGTTTGGGGCTAAGATGCAGAATTTATACTACATTCTTCTTAGTTTCACCACCCCAGAGTTTTCTGCATGGCAGGGCATGTCCACAATGCCAATGCAAAAGTGAAAGGAAATCTGGTTGAGCATAAGGGTTGCCATTGCCCCACTTCCCCCAGCACAAAGTGGGTACCATGTTCCTTCCTCTCTCTCTCTCTCTCTTTCTCTATCTGAAGGACACAAGGACCCTTGTTTCATTTGAGGACTGACATGACAAAGAGCCAGACATAGTACTTTCACATTATACCTTTCAGTGTTATTGATTTAACTTGCATTTAATCCATGGCTAATGTTTATTGAGCACTTAGTCCATGGCAGGTGCTGTGCTGTAAATTATCTTCATTATTTTATTTAATCTTCTTAACAGTCTTAATGGGAAAGTTCTTTCTTTGCCAATGAGGAAACTGAGGCTTAGCAAAATTAAGTAATTTATCTAAGGTTACACACCTAGTAAGTGATCAATCCAGGTCAGAGTTTAATATCCATGCTCTTCACACCAATAACATAACATCTCAAATTTAAGACTTTGATTTAATCTTTTTGCACCAAAAAATTTTAGTAGAGCTGCTGATAGAATGATAAATTCTGAGAGAAGATTAAAATAACAGCTGTTTGCAAGAGAAAGCCAGCATAGATAACTATACCTCTGACCCACATAGATTACTTTCTATTCTTTTCTACCTTTCCATATCCTCTGAATTCTTTTTCAGAGTTACCACTTGCCATCTAACCAAAGAGTCTTACCCAAGATCAGTGATAGCTGCTAAACTTAGGTCAGGGACTGGGGATGTACATGCTACAGACCCCAGAAAAAGTACAGCACCCTGGGGAGAACACTGAAGTGGGAGCCCAAGTAGGCCAGAGGCCCTTGCTCCAGACACCCAGCTCTGAGAATGAAACCTGGCTTCCTAATGGACTTTGAATTACCAACATCGCTAAATTTCCCTTAATAGACTTGTAAAGATCTGCTTGCTACCTTTTTCCCCCTTCATGTAGAATTTGTAATCAAGAGCCCAATTTTGTCATTTGGAAATACTAATTATCTAATCACAGCATGCTGCATAACGTACTTGTCTGCCCAATTAGCTAGGACAATTATTAAAATTCAGAGACCTAATTATGTCTCAATTTAATGCTGGCAAACTTGCATACAGAGCAGTAATTAAAATCCTCTCTTTCCCTCTGCCTTTAGGGCAGGGGATGATTAGGCCCTGTCAGGGGGTGTACTGAACCAAACCAGTGAAGCGTATTGTGCAACATGACCCTGCATTGTTAAGTGTGTCAACATATTAACCTGAATTCCCTTCAGCCCCCACATAATCACATTTGGTGGAGGAATAAAGGAGCTAAAACATGGAGCATTTTATTAAAAAAACATAAATTCTTTTTAATTAATGCTATGAGAGTTCTGATGAATTCCATGCTTCCGAGTGCTGGAAGACATGAGACTCGTTCATCTAATTACTAGCAAATTTGCTCTTGTTAAAACTGCTTCTTTTTCTTCATTTAAAAAAATGATTTTTTGTGGTATATATTGAAAAAAACTCGTTAGTTGGCTTCCAGTAACACACTCGATTATCAGCTTTGATGACGGAACAAAAAGTGAATGTTGACTTCCAAATGATTCTAACTGAAGACTGGAGGCATGGTAGAGGGTTATAATTTAATACTTGAAAGATGTTAATAAAAGTAAACTATTAAAAATCATAATATTGAAACAAATTCAAAATATTTATCTTTTGAGTTCTTAAATTTGATGCCTGAAATCAAACCAACATGAAGACCCAAGCGCTGTATGAAGTCATGATGCTTGGAAAGTCCCTTAGCATAGAGGAACCCGGATGGGATGTCCTCTTTGTTAGCATCTTCTCCGTGAATAGAGGAGAGCCACGAAACCCACTGAGATTTCCAAACTGTCCTGTAAATTCAGGTTCCACTTATGGTGGCCTGTAGAGATCATTGTGTAGTCAAGTAATGAAGGACAGTATTCCGTCTAGACCAAAACTGAACTAGTCTGCAGGAGGACTTCTTTCAGTTGGTTTCAAATTTCTTGCTGCATAGGTCATTTCCAGAGAGCCACACATGTGCGTATGCACACACATAGTTCCTCACTTGGACAGAGCTCGCCCTCAACTGTGTCACACAGCAGGCAAGACAAGTAGGTCTCCATTTTATTATGCAGGGCCTGTAAAATACTTGTCCTGGCTCACCATCTACACCCTGCTTCCTATATGAGCAGGGTAAGACAAGACCTTAGATTTCTCCGCTGCCCATTGCATCAGACTGAAGGCTGTGGATGAGACACCAATGAGAGATGTTTAGTTTGCTTGAATATCTCACATGGAGATCAAGGCATACATATATATTATAAACGAAGCAATAAGGGTACGCCTATGTACCAACACCACAGGACCTTCTCTCCTCAGTCAATACTTATTCACAGCGTGTATAGCTATATTTGTTCAGATTCAATGCCTTTGGCTCATTTTTCTTCCTCTCTCAGGTTTTATGTTCTGTAAAGGTATATAGTTTCATCTAGGTTGGTGATGGTAAAAGTAGGATTCCTCCATCTTGCTCTAGGTACAGTGTGTCTGTTTAGAGACAGCCCTGGTACACACCTTCTATCTAACAAAGGTAATGACTACAGATAGTCCCTGCAGGAGGTGACTGGCTGGGACCAGGATTGGCCCTGAGGCACTTGTGCTATCAAAATGGGGGGGGGGTAGCTCCGCCCCCCAGACCTCCCACGGAGTGTGCTCTGTGTCTTGAAAATGGCCTTACTCTAAGTCTCTTTGGACGGCGGACAGAAGTGCAAATCTGTGTTCTGACTTGTTCCCGTGGCTGTCAGCATGTTTTCCTCTTGTCAGCAGCAATTGACTGGTCAGGCTCACCCCTGTACAGCAATTGTAACAGCTCATTGACAGACTAGTGACCCAGCTAGACCTGATAATGGAAAACTATTGATTTTTGTGGGCTCCACGAATCTAAAATGAACGACCGATGTAATGTCATCAATTGTCTCAGACTCTGATAACCCAGGGGGAAAAGTTTCAGGGATTGCTTGTATTTCCTGACAACAGTGTTTCAAGATCTCACCGAGTATGTATAAGAGGGAGCCCATTTCCTAGGTGATTTCCTTAACCAACTTGGTTTAGTTTATCAGGGCTTCAACCCCAAAGCGTGTGGGCAGGTTTAAATAAAGTTGGAGTTATCAATTAGCAAAACTGAGACCTGATATACCATTTAGGAAATAAGTTGTGGAGAGGCGCTTTGGAAGGAAAACATTTTTTAAAAAAAAATTTTTTTCCCTGTGGTACTGGGGATTGAACCTAGAACCTTTGTACCGAGCTACATCGACAGCTTTCATTTTTTAAATTTTGAGACAGGGTCTCCCTAAGTTTCTCAGTTGGGACTCAAACTTGTGATCCTCCTGTCTCAGAATACACCACCATGTGCATTTTTGCAGTGCTGTGAATCAAATCCAGGTCCTCCCAAGTGCAAGGCAAGCACTCTGCCCCTGAGCTACTCTGCCCCTCTGCTCCTCTTATTTGTTACAATACACGATCACAGAAAAAAAAAAACACTTGGGGGCAAACCACAATCTGTTGGCTCTCCAAGAGCCCTGATACATGAAATTGTGATAGAACTATTAGGTTGCTTCTGTACACCCGTGTTAATTTGTGTGCCGTAGAAAGGCTTGAAAGTGATGTAGAATTGCCTCGGATGTGCACGTGAGAAAACATTTGGTTTTGCTTTTGAAGCGCTTTCCTCCCGACTTCATCATTTCAAACTCCTCAAACGTTGCTTCGTGGTTTTTTCGAAAACAAGAGCTATTTCTTCTGGAGCCAAATTAGCAACGAGTTGGAGCTAAATTTGCCCGGTAGATAAGTTCAGAAAATTCCAGTCTCTGTGCTGAATTGTGATGCCTACAGTGCCCATTAATGGCCTCTGCCAAAGAGAACTTCCTTTGGGGGGAATGACATTGAACTTGGCTGCTGACGCAATATATTTAGCTCACGCTCTGCTTGTGGTGAGAAGATAAGCACTGTATGGTCCTGATCTGCTCAGATGGCCTAAAAATACAGTTTCTAGGGCGAGACACATCGGGCAGCGCGTGAGTAATGGGGTGCTTCCCTATCCGTTTGTTCAAAGAGGGCTAGAGAGAAAAGTCTCAGCGAGAAGCAAGAAAGGACAGACCGTAGGGGTGATGAGTCCTTGCGTGCCTGGGCTCTTATGCACAGGACGCTGCAATCTTCACACTGCACTGTAATGGTCGCTTTATGGCCTGTGATTAGCTTCACCTCTTACAACACGACATGTGGTTTTCTAGCACTATCGCTGTTTGGTAGCCTATTAAGACACACAAGGTTGAGACCTGATAGTAATTAAGGTAAACCTAAAAAAAAGACCTTTGGCATTCGTACTTTAATAAATATAAACACTCAGTGCGGAGAATTCAAGATCTACCTGATTCCGTGATGTGTCTTATGGCTCAGCCAAGACCAGTGACTCAGAGGTTGGTGTCTAGCTCCTCCAGGTTTGGGAGTTCTTCAGGGTGGCTTCCTTGAGGCCTTGCATGTCACAAACATATAGTCACTGAACAAAGGAACAAAAAAATCTATTTTTAAGTAGAGAAAGATGAAGGTAAATATTTCCCAGTTTGTAAGACTTACAAGCAAATCATTAAAATCAGTAGTTTCCATGTGCAGGCTCTTGGCAGTCCCCCAAGAGGTTGCACCTGCCTATGCCATGCGAAATACATAAACAGAACTGAGTACAGGTTTTTGTTTGCTTGCTTGTTTGTTTTTGCAGTGCTGGGGATTAAACTCAGGACCTTACACATGCTAGGCAGGTTTTCTTCCGCTAACCTATATTGCCAACCCCTACTCTGATTTTAAAAAGCAAAATTTAATCTTTTGAAAAACTCCAAATTATACTATTTTGAGGCATTAAACATTTTTGTTTATAAACATGATGATAATAGGCAATAGATGTTTTTAATATCTTTGCTTGGCAAGGCAGGATAAAAAGTGAGCAAAATCATACATTGGTCCTAGAGCATATCTATTACTTTTCCATAAAAGCCAAAAGAAGGAGTGCAGTGATCTAAATACCTATTTACGTGAATGGCTAAAATTAAATCCATTACAGCCATATGAATTTCAACAAATAAAAATATTTGTGATGAAGATGTAGCTTGTATTGTAATGGGTGTCAGAACTGTACTAAAATATAGTCGTTTATAACTTCTTTGAGGTTTTTACTTTATCTGCTATCTCACAATCTGTTTTATCTTTACAACCAATTTTTAAACCCAAATCTGTGATTTGATTGAAATGATAAAAGATGTGATCTTAGTCACTGTTCTTTTAACTTCAAGATAATCTTTTCTGATGACACGATTCTTTTCTCCTGCCCTGTACATGTCAGTTCTAATGCTAGCAGAAGTTCCATAGTAATGGTGCCATTTAGAAGGGGAAAAAAATATTTGGTTTCTAATTTGATTTTTGAAGTCAAAATTTAGTTTCCAAGTGAGTTGTTAAGTACATGTACCCACTCCATAAGATGAATGTGAACATCATGTACCGTAAGTCCTAATAAAATAAAATATATTAAAAAAATAAAGATCTATTTATGTCAAAAAATAAATTGAGTGGTTTAGTGTCCTTTATAACTTGCACTGCAGATTTGAATATATTAAACATAATTCATACAATTAGTAATCATAAAAATCAGTGTTTCTTTCTTGGGGGAAGGTGGATACTAGGTATTGAACTCAGGGCCTCTCACATGATAGCAAGTGCCCTGCCGCTGAGCTACATCCCCAGCCCCTGCAGTATTTCTTAATAGAGGATAAATAACTCTGGATTCAGTTTCATCTCCATTTTAAACATCTTCCTCTTATTTCTGTTGGAATGCTTTAGGCTACAAGTAAAAGAGGATTGTTTTGCATGCTTATTTATTTCACAAAATACAAGATTCTAAGATTTCTGAGAAAAACTAAGAAGACCTTGTAAGCATACAGGGACTGGAATGTTGGGACACTGGGAACTGGACAAACTAGTGCTATCTTTAGAAACTGCCTTCCTATCTGTTTGCTACACAGCTATTCTTTGAAATGCTGGTCTTACAAGGGAACAAAGCAAGCAATGATGTCACTGCTGTGTAGTTTATAAAACCCCCTCCTTTCAATAACTGAGTGTAGAACAGAGAATATGATGCTGTAGCGCCAATCACCTTAACATAATTGACATCATATAACACTACACCCAACAGTAGCATACACATTATTTTCAAGTGCACGTAAAATGTCACCAAGATAGACCATATGTAGGCCATAAAATATGTCTTAATGAATTTGAATAGACTAAAATCATACAAAGTAAATTTCCTGGCTACTGAAGAATGAAATTAGAAATCACCAACCCAAAGATATTTTTAAAAGCTCAAATATTTGGAAATTTAATAACGTGCAGTCAGCCTTTCATATCGTATTTTCTACATCTTAGATTCAATCAACCAGGGTTCAAAAAATTTTGGAAAAATATCTGCATCTGTAGAACAGATAGATTTTTCCCCCTTTTCGTTATTCCCCCAAACTACAAAGTATGTCAACTATTTACATAGCATTTACATTTTATTAGGTATTATAGGTACAGTACTCTTGAGATGATTTAAAGTATATAGAGATGATTTAAAGTACATGTATAGACCAAGATGCATCATGTACAGGTACAAAATAAATGTGATGAATGTAACCATTATATGTAAAATGTACCAATACATGTTCTTGGTTTAAAATAAAATAAAATTAAATTAAATTAAAAAAAATAAAGTACATGTATAGTTCTATGCAAATACTATGCCATTTACATAAGGAACTTAAGAATCTGCAGATTTTGATATTCCTGGGGGTGCTGGCACCAATCCTTCACAATTGAGAGGTGACTGCTTCTGTTAACTCATGGGTCAAAGAAGAAATCACAAGGAAATTTTAAAAAATATTTTCAACCAGATGATAATGTAAAAAAGAATTCAAATCAGTTATCTAATTTTCTACTCTAAGAAACTGAGAATTGATGAGCGAATTAATCTAGAGTAGTTTTATTTAGAAAACAATAAAACAGCAAAACAAAAGCAGAAGTTAATAGTGCAGAAAAATAAAATGAGAGAAAATTAACAAAACCAAAATCTGGTTCTTTGAAAAGATTAATAAAATTGGTAAGCCTCAAGCTAAACTGATCAATAAAAAAGAGAAAACTATGAAAAACCTCAGGGTAGGAAAGATAGGATATCAACATACATCCAAAAAGCAAAATATTAGGTAATAAGGAAATATATAGGCAACATTTAAGCCTTCATATTTGACAACCTGGATGAAATGGAGAGACTTAAAGCAATATTTATCAAAGCTGACATGTAGTGAAATAGAAATTTTAAGTAGCCCTGTATCTATCCAAGAAATTGAATTTATTACTAAAACAGTAATAAATACAACAATAAGACTCCAGGCCCAGTTTGTATCACTAGTGAATTCTATCAAAACTTAATGGTAATATAATGATATCAACATTAAAATACAGGGGAAAAATTATTTCCAAAGTCTTTTGTGAAACCAGAATAATCTTGATACAGAAAAGCCAGGTGCAGTGGCACATGCCTGAAATCCCAGCTACTAGAGAGGCTGAGGCAGTGGGTATTGAATTTGAGGCCAGCCTGGGAAACCTGGTGAGAATCTATCTCAAAATATACAGTAAAAGAGCTAAACACAGATCTAGATATTCCTGCATTTCCCTGGTCATTGAACCACAAAAGCATAGTGGTTAAGGGCACAGGATCTGAAAACAGCCGCCTGCGTCCTAATTCTGGTTCAGCTGTATACTATATTAGTTTGGACAAGCAACTACCTTACTCATTCGTGACTGTTACAGGGCATGATCAACTTGATTGGCTTGGGAGCCACCTAGAGGATTATTAAAGCACATTTCTGGGTATTTCTGAGTGGATCGTGGAGGCATAACTTTAGGTACTATGTAAGGTCCCTCGTCCCTTCCTGTCTGGCACTATTCCCCTGCTCTGCTTCCCAACCACCACAAACTGAAGAATTTTGCTCTGCCATGCCCTTCCATCATTAGGTTCCTGCCTTAGAGCCCAATGACCATGGACCAAACCGCTGAAACTGTGAGCCAAATAAACCATCTGCTAAAAAAAAAAAAGCTGAAGGTATAGCCCAGTAGTACAGCATCTAGACTAAGAATTCAAAATTAGTCCATCATTTGGAAATCAGTGTAATTCAGCATATTAACAAAATAAAGGTGAAAAAAATCATTTGAACATCTCAATAGATGCAGAAAAAGCACTTGGTAAGTTTAATACTTATTTAATACTCAATAATAAAATTTTCAGCAAACTTGGGTTATATGGTTTCTGTGGAAAACAAACAGCTAAATATCTTACTTATTGTAGTTTGTCAAATGCTTTCTTTTTTTTAAATTAAGAGAAGACTATTTAGAGGACAATTTACTTAAAAGTGCTGAAAAAGGGGGAAAAGGAGATGATAGCTACATGACGAGTAGGGAGCATTTGAAAGCAAAATACTCGTGGGCTTTTCATTGCAGCCCCTTTTTATTGAGGTTTTCTCCTTGGGTCAGCCCTTTGGAATTTGGTTGGCTCCTGGACTTATCAATTATCTCTGCCTCGATTTCTCATAGCTATGTGACTTTACTTTGAAATTATGGGTGGGTGGCTTATGGCCAGGTTATATAGATGTAAGGATCAAAAGGGGGAGTTTGTTTTCTTTATGTTCAAATGCTTTCATCTTAAGATGTGAATAAGGCAAAATGCTATTCTCAACAACGTATTAGAGTTTCTAGCTAGGACAAGAAACAAGAAGAATAAAGACAGAAATATTTGAAAGGAAAAATATTAATACCTTTATCTCCATTTTAAAATTAATTGAATGAATAACTCAACAAGGTATAAAAACACAAAGTCAAAATATAAAATAAGTTTGTGACCAAGAAAAGTCATATTAAAATCAAGGATGGAGACTGACATGATGGCACACACCTGTAACACCAGTTACTCAGGAGGCTGAGGCAAAAAGATAAAAAATTTAACTGTCTCAAAAGGGGGGGCTGCTGGAGATGTAGCCCAGTGCTCCCTGGGTTCAATCCCAGTGCCCCTCCAAATAAAAACAAACTACAACAACAAGAACTAATTGTATTTTATAACTAATAGCAACCAGTTAGAAAATGATATACAAAAACGATTCTACTTACAATATCTCAAAAAGCATAAACCGTGTACTAATAAATTTAGCAAAATGTAGGGGAACCCTCTGTCTATGTTGAAAACTACTAAACATTGCTGGAAGAAATTAAATAAGAGCTAGAGAAATAAAGGGGTGTTCCATATTTATGGATTGGAGGACTCAATATTATTAGGATACCAATTCCTCTAAAATTGATCTATAGATACAGACAATCCCTATCATCATCCCAGAATACTTTTAAAAATAGAAACAAGCTGATTCTTGATACTATATGAAAATGCAAGAACCTAAAGTAGCCAGAACAATTTCAAAAAAAGGGAAAAAAATAGAAGACTTAAATTTCCTAACTTTGTGACTTACTGTAAAGCTACATTAATCGAGGCCAGTACAGTATTTTTATAAGCATACAGAATTGAACTGAATGGAGTTTTAGAAATTTTACATGTAACTGTATATATAATTGCTTAGTAGCAAGTCATTTGATTTTCAAAGGTCCTAAGTAAATCAATAGAAAAAAATAGTCTTTTCAGTAAATTAGGAGGAAATTTGATTCCAGAACTGGGGCAGGAGTAGAAAAGGAGCTCGTGATGGCTCCATCAGTGTGTTTGGGAAAAGGTGGAGATCGTCGTCTTCCTTCTGGCTGTGTCATACTCTGTTTCTTGACACCAAAGCATGTCTGCTGTTTTCTCCAAGGTCCTCAGAGTCTCTTGGGAACAAACTCCCAAACGGAAGGAAGTTCACCGTCTTCCTAGCGCTCACGTACGGGCCTTGTGATGTTCGGAGGGACTAAGACAAACTCTCTGGTTACCTCCTAAGCCTATCTTAACAGCTTCACACTCTTTTTTGTGTAACTATTTGAAAATTATTAATTTTGTGATAAGCTACATTTCGTATAAAATTTACCTTTGTAAAGTGTGTAGTTCTGTGGCATTAAGTACATTTGCATGGTTGTGCAACAATCACCATCATCCATCTCCAGAACTAGTTTCATTTTTGTTCCACTGAAACTCTACCCACTGAGCACTGACTCCCCTTGTCCTCATAATCCCAGCTCCTGGCAGTCACCATTCTATTCTCTCTCTCTCTGTGAGTCTGACTACTCTGAGTGTCTCACTGGAACAATACAGGATTTGTCCTTTGACTTACCTCACTGAGCGTAATGTCCTTAAGGGTTCATTCATGTTGAAGCATGTGTAAGAATTTCCTTCCATTTTAAGGCTGAATAATATTCCAATCTGTGTATATACAACACATTTTTATTCAATTATCCGTTCACAGGTTACTTCACCTTTTAGCTGTTATGAATATGGGTGTACAAATATCTCTTTGAGACCCTGATTTCAATTTTTTTTTTTTTTGGCAGTCCTGTAGATTAAATCCAGGGCAAGGCAAGTGCTAGGCAAATGCTTTACCACTGAACTACAACCCAAGTCTTTGCTCAAAAGAATTGTTGGATCATATGGTAATTACATTCTAAATTTTTTGAGGAACTACCATATTGTTTTCCATAGCAATATTTCCACGCCATCTTCCATTCCCACCAACACCGTAAACAGGTCCGATTTCTCCATATTCTCATTAACACTTACCATCTTCTGTTTGTTTTGTTTTGTTTTTTGCTAGCAGGCATCCTAAGGAGTGCAGGTGGTGATTCACTGTGACACTGTAAGTTTTCGATTTGTATTTCCATAATGATTAGGGACATTGAACATCTTTTCATGTATTTATTGGTCATTTGTATACCATCTCCAGAGAAATGTCTAGAGGAGTCCTCTGCCCATTTTTAATTGGGTAGTTTGATTTTTTTTGTATAGTTTTTTTTTGTGATTTCAGTTTATTTGTATATATTTTCATGCCACACAAATAAACGTGCGAATACCTCTTCACACATAATAAGTATGTGTATAGGTATTGTGAAAGTTTCCCATTCTTTTTCTTTCATGTCCACTTTTGATCTTTAAATACATATTTCATTAGTGCATATTAGTTATATAGAATAGTGGGTTTTGTTTTGGCACATTCATACATACATATAACATACTTTTATCACTTTTACCTCCCTACACATACAAAGTATCCCATTCTTGCCCTCTGCCCCCAACACACCGATCTCCGCTCTCTCCTTGCTTAATGTGTTTGGTTAACTATATGGCTGCTGGCTGTTCAAATTCCAACTCTGCTAATTACTAGCTGTGAGATACCAGGCACTTTCCTAACCTCTTCTCATTAGTACCTTCCTAAGTTGGAAGACAGTAATAGTACCTATCTCAGTGAGTTGTGATAATTAAATGAATTAATTCATATAAAGAGGTTAAAATGGTACCAGGCACATAGTTTATGTACTAAATAAGTATTTGGCTTGTCCCTTCTCAGAGCTTTCCTGTGCCTTTACCATATATACACAATCAGAAACGGATTACTGGGAAGGGTTCTCCCTGTATCAGACCAATTGTATAGTCTTTGTATTTATTATACCCTGCCCATTCCCAACTCAAGTGTAATCAGGTTGTGACATGCCAGGGTCATGGGTTGACCCAAATTGACCTGTCCTGTGCTGTCTGGTAGAGTTATAAAAGGAGCTGGACTAACTACTATGAATTTGAGCCCCACATAATTAAGATGCTGAGTAGAACTTAACCTATCCAACGTTTTGTTCCTGAGATTAAAAAAATCAGTTTTTCACATGACTTACTATTTAGTTTGTAAGAAACATTCTCAAATTGCCAAATTTTCTTGAAATCCCAAGAGATGGACTCACAATTTTAAAATAAGATAGTTGAAGAAGGCCTTAAAGAAAAGGCAACATTTGATTAATGACTTAAAGCACGGTAAAAAGAAAACCATGTAGATATCTTGGGTAAAACATCCAAAGCAAAGGGAAGAGCAGCACACAAACCCTCAGGTAGGACTGAACAAGGAGATGAGCAATCCTGAGCAGAAAAGCCAGGTAAGCCTCGTAGGTGGAACTTTGCTTGATTTGCAAACATAAGAGAAATTTGAGCTATTACTTGTAAATGCCTATATTACAGTAAAATGAAACTTATAGATAAACAATAAGAAGCTGATAACTAACTTACGTAACCAGGGGCTTTCTGCAGAATAGTCCAAATAAAGTTACCATTTAACTACAATCAATTTTTTTTTCATGTTTATCCAGTAAGAACCTTCCCTCCTGTTCCTTAGTGGAGCTCAAAACTACCTTTAGTTTGGTGCCAATTCATGAGTTGTTATTTCCTCAAATAAACTTTAAAAAAATGTGCCTCAGTTATCTTTTAATAGAATATGTCTGGTATGTTCAAAGAGGAATAAAGTGCCCAGAATGGCTGGAACAGAACAAGCAAGAGGAATTAGTGGAATAAGAGACAGACAGATTTGGAGGTGGAGGGTGGAGGCAAATCGTATAAAGACCTGGGTTAAATCAGATGTAGTGGCACATGTCTGTAATCCCAGCACCCCGGGAGGCTGAGAATTAGATTCTGGATGTATTTTTCCCCTTAACTTCTCTGAGATGCAATTCCTACAAAGTGTACCCATGTAAATGTGCATTATCTGTTTTGTTGTCGTTGTTGTTTTTGACAAATTGTGTGCCACTGCCACGACTGAGATGTAGAATACTTCACCATCCAAAAGTGTGCCCTTGTCCCTCTGTAGTCAATGAACTACACCCCATTCCAGACAACCACTGGTTTGCTTTATATCATTATATATTAAATTGCTCTTTTCTATGGTTTCATATAAATTGGGATTACGCCTAATTATTTTTTGTGTCTTAAAGTTTTAGTTCTTACAATATTTAGGGTTCAAAAAATATTTTATTAGTACATGTTTGCAGTATCTAATGATTACATTCATTGTGGGGAATGGTACATGTACATAAGACATCTTAAGGTATTTTTTAACTTCCCTGTCCCTCCTGTCTTTCTCTCTCCCTTATGTCTTGGTCCTCACCCCATCTGCCAAAGGGTTTTGATCCATCTTGAGTTAATTTTTCTACATGGTATGAGTTAGTGATCTGAATTCACTCTTTTGTATTAGAAGAGTTAGTAGTCCCAACAGTGTTTACTGAAAAGGCTATTCCTTCCCCATTGAATGGTCTTGTCATCCTTGTTGAACAATCTATGTATGCATTTATCTCTGCACCTCAATTGCATGGATTTTTATGTCTATCCTTGTGTCAGTGCCACAGTTCAAGGACTGATTATCCTTGGAGTGAGTTCTCAATTGTTTTTTTTTTTTAATTTTATTTTATTTTTTGGGTGCTGGGGATTGAACACAGGGCCTTGCTGAGCTAAATCCACCACTGAGCTAAATCCCCAACACCCCCTGGAGTAAGTTCTGAAATTGGGAATTGTATGTTCTCCAACTTTGTCCTTATGCTATTCCAGGTTTCTTGTATTTCCATATGAATTTTAAGACTAGGCTTTCCATTTCTGAAATAAATGTCATTGGAATTTTCATAGAAAAATGCATCAAACTTGTGGATCAATTTGAAGAATACTTCCATGTAAACAATATTGTTTTCTAATCCATATTTTTCTATTTATTTAGGATTTCGTTACTTTGTTTCAATAATGATTTGTAGTTTTGGATGTATAAATCTTACACTTCTTTGGGTAAATTTATTACTAAGTATTTTGTGTTTTTTGACACTATTATATAGAGAATTGTTTTCTTAATTTTACTTTTGGATTCTTCATTGTTAATGTATAGAAATGCAACTGATTTTTATATATTGATCTTGTACTCTGCAACTTTGCTGAATTCATTTATTAGCTCTAATAATATTTTTGTAAATTTTTGAGGGTTTCTTCTTTATATAAGATTATGTTGTCTGCAGGTAAAGACCATTTAACCTTTTCTTTCCAATCTGGATGTCTGTATTTCTTTTTCTTCACTACTTGCCTTGACTTGAACTTGCAGTTGAACAGAAGTGGTGAGACCAGATATCCTGGACTCGCTCCTAATCTAAAGGTGAAAGTGCTCAGTCTTTCACTCTTAAATATGATGCCAGCAGTGGGTGTTTTACAGATGCCCTGATATTTTGAGGAGGTTTTCTTATATTCCTAAGTGTTTTATCATGAGACGATGTTGGATTTTGTCAAATTTTTTTTTACATGTCTGAAGATGTTCATCTAATTCTTTCTTCTGCTAGCTCAAATCTATTGTCGAGTCTGTCTAGTAAATTTTCTATTTCACTTGTTACACTGTACTCTTCAACTCTAGAATTTCTATTTGTTTACTTTTAATTTGTTCCTTTTTACTGATAATTTATTTCTAAGACATCTTTCTCGTGCTTTCCAATAGCTGTTTAGAAGTGGTTACCTCTGAACATATTTAAAACAGCTGATTTGAAATTTTTGTCCAAAAAGTCCTTCTTCTGGACATTTTTCTGTTGATTTATTTTCCTGAGCATGGGCCATTCTTTCTTGTTTCTTTGCATGCTTTGTAATTTTTTGTTGTTCTTGCTGAACACTGGGCATTTTGAATAATACCATGTGGCTGGTCAGGGAATCAAATTCTTTGTTTTGAGTTGATGTTGATTATGGTAGTAGTTGTTTGTTTATTTGGTGGCTTTGTTGAACTAATCCCATGAAGCTATACTATTTACTGTGTGAGGTTGCTGCAGTCTTTTCTTGGTTAGTTTGGTGGTCAACTAATAATTGCATTGAGATTGCTTTAAATTCCTGAAACCCAAACATACCTGTCTTTGCTGAGGGGGTTTGTATTTGTGTTGAGGCACACCTTACGCATTCAGTCAGGTGCAGAAATATTTCGGTTCACGAACAGTTCTGTTTGTGAACAATTCGGTAGTGTTGGGCAAAGTTTTGCTTCCATTCACGAACTCCGCATCCAGCGACAAACGTGAATCTGGGCATCTTCCCCAAATTGTGGAATGAATTAAATTCGTGAACCAAGGTACCACTGTAGGTTATAATTCTGCTTTATCCTTCATCTTCTGTTTGTGCAGAGCTTCAAGGAGCATGAGAGATAGCTTAGGGCCTTCCTCAGACTTCCTTGAACATGAACAGAGCCCTATGCAAGCACGTGGTTTTCTAGAGTCCAAGAAATACATGTAGACTTTTCAAACTCTTTATGGACATCTCACTTTCCAACCTTTCAAGCTTTTTCACTAATCTGTTGTTGGCTATAACTGTTATCTATAATCTTGGGCAGCAGTAACTGAAATACTTGCCTATAAATGTTTTAAGGAAAGTCAGCTGTGTAGCAGCTTTAGTACTGGATGAATTCTGAGTCAGGTCAATAAGGAGAAGTCTTTCCAGCCAGTCTTCCAGGAAAACACCAGACAGATCAGTTAGTGACACTTGTTTGTTAAAATAAATAAATAAATAAATAAATAAATAAATAAATAAATAAATAAATAAAAGTCCATTCTTCTCTTCTAGGTACCTGGAATAAGAACTGTTATTTTCAAGAGTACTACTTAGCGGTAGGGATGGGATTACGGTATATTGAAATGCCACCAAACTCATTGTTATTGCTGAGATTCAGCTATTTTTCTTGAAAAGGCAATGCTGAAGTTGCTACAAGTTTTTGGTTTATTTATACAGTTCTGAAAAAGTTGATTTAGATAGTTTTTGCCAGTTTTTACATTGCTCTAGAGGGATTTCAGTTTCTTACCCTGCCACTTTCCCTGACAGCATTCATTAGTGAATCTCTTTGAATAAGTTGATGGCAGCAGAAGTAATCCTTAATGTCTTCCAAGGCTAGGTCAGAAAAAGGTGATACGATTTCCACCTTGCTCTCTCTTTTGAGACAGTTATCCTTGGAACAATTGATAAGTGGTGACAGCCACCATTTTGGAAGAATGCCCACTGAACATGGAGAAGTTATGTGATAGTGCTCAAGGCCACAGTCTCACTAAAGTCCAAGATGGCAGCCAGTACTATGTACCAGTCGTAGGAGGAAGTGAGTCTTCACTGGATTCTAGTTCCTTGCCATCAAGCAGCCCTCGCTAAGTGGGGCCAGGATGGATTATTGTCCCACTGAGGCCAGCTCTAATAGCAATTTCATGGCTAAAATCGATGTTATTGTTTTAAACAATTAACTTTTGGCGTTGTTTTTCACACAGCAATAGGTAATTGGAATAGTCAGTTATCTGAAAGATGTGTGATGCTGTGGCCACAAATCTAAATTAGAGGTAGCAGCCGTGGGTGGAAGCTGGAAGATCCTCACAGAGAGAATTAATAGAAGTTAAAATGTTCTAAAAAATTTCCTTGGTGGAAACCTGATGCCTCTCAAAGAGGTCATTGGTGAGAAATTATGGAAAGTGAAAAATACGCTTTTGGAAATTGGAGAGGAGACCCTTGATATAGTGAAGACTCTTGATATAATAGTGAAATGTTAGCTTTACTATTGCTTCTACAAGCATGAAAGCTAGAAAATTTACATAATTAACTGGATGTTCTTGCTAAAAAGATTTCCAAAGTGTTCAGGCTATCGTTGGGTCTTTTTGTTGTTTACAGTTAAGTGCAAAAGAAAACTGCTAAAGAATGACTGTTAAACAAAGATTAACAAAGCTTGCTGGCTTGGAAACTGTTTTTCCTTTTCACCTTTTCCAGATGGTAACTATAACTAAATTAAAAAATGCCTTCAGGCAGAATTCACATCTACAGTGCTAAAACATAGTACAAAAATGTAGCCAAACATGTTGACTGTAGGATTTATTTATTTATTTTACAGGGGACTAAAGCCAGGTGTCCTCTACCACTGAGCTACACTCCTGCCCCTTTTTATGTTTTTATTTTGCTACAGGGTCTCACTAAATTGCCCAGGTCTGTCTTGAATTTGAGATCCTTATGCTTCAGTTTTCTAAGTAGCTGGAATTTTAGGCATATGTCACCACAACCAGCTGACTCTAAGACTTTTAATAAGTCCTTAGGAAGATTTAAAATGGTGCTTCAAACAAACAGCACGTCCTGTATTTTAAAAGAATGTCTTAAAGATCTTCTCTATTAAACAATAGGGCTTCTAAGGCTCATATGGTCATAGTCCCATAGCAGTCTTATAGAAAAGCAGAGTGAAGACTAGTTTAACCTGGAAAAATTTGTGACTGCTTTTTTTGCCTAATGGATTTAATATCAATAAGAATCATAAGAAACCTACAAGGCTCTTAAGAGAATTGTATCAGAAGAAACACTCATCTTGAACCTTCACATCTTTCATTGTCTTGTTTTGTCTTATTGAGCTCAGTTACCTTATTTTTTGCTTCTTCTTTAATCTGCTCCAACATTTTATTGGTAAAATCTTTATCTGTTTAATTAAATCCTCCTTGAGGTCATTAAACATCTTATGCATTTGCTTATACAGACATTTCTCGTTTAACGACTGAGTTCTGTTCCTGTGACTAGGGTCAAATGAATTGGTCACTAAATGAGGAATTGTATTGTATATAGTATATACATTACAATATGCAGGACAAAGAAATGGTCAAAGGAAACTCCAACTGGATGATTTTGCTTTTATTTGCATAAATCTTACATGTAGTACTATAATGTATAGCAGAATATATAACTTCAGTACGATCAACAAAAATTACAGTACTGTATAAACAAGGTGTACTGTACAATAAAAAAGACAGTGAGGCTCTATAAAGATGTACAGAACTGTACAAAAAAAGATGGATCATAAGTCTGAGTGGTTGGTCATAAGTTCAGTCATTAAACAGGTGGGTCATTAAATGAAGAATACCTATATGTTTCTTCTTTCATCTCCTCAGACATTTTAAGCATTTGATTTTTAAATTCTTTGCCTATAACTTCCTCTGCTTCAGTGTACCTGAGATCAGATTTTGGGTAGTTAGGAGTCTGAGGAGGTATCTTGTTGCCTTACTTTCTCATGTTTCTATTTTTTGCACTCTCTCACCATGGAAATCTCTTTAGATTCTGTCTTCCTGTGATATGTCTTCAGATTTGGTTATGTTATGGTGTTTAAACCCCTCTTCAACTTATTCAGAGTAATATTTAAGAGGCTTTTTAGTGTCCAACTTTCTCCTGGGGGCTTGGTCCACAGCACCACTCAGAGAGAAGAAAACAAACTGCAATAATGTCAACAACACAAAGACAAACCATATATTGATGTATAGTAAAAGCCAATTAAAAGCAACAAGTATGCCACCACTAGTAACAGGAAAGAAATCAGCAATGATATTAGAGCCAAAGATAAACTGGATATTGACATATCATATGAACCAATAAATGTTACAACTCTACCATCCTTAACAATCAAAAAGAGATTTGCAATAATAATAGGCACGAAGGCAAACTAAATATTATTATATAGTAAAATCTACTAAAAGCAACAGAGGCTGTAATTTGCTGCTGGCCTGTACTCTGCATTTTCAATCTCTCTATATATCCAGTGTTGACTTTACAAGGGCAGACACTGCCATTTTGCTGATGATGAAACTGAAAGTCAGTGGGGTCCATTCGAGAGTAAATTTTAAGAAATAAAATAGCACAATAACAAACAGTACCAGGCACCATGTATGCATGATGCCAAAGAACAGATCTTTTCCTTCTGCCATGCAAAACTTCAGCAAAACCTACATTTGAAACTTGTTTTGGGGGGCTTATGAATCATAACCCTGGAAAATGCTCTAAACCGCTAGTAAGTTCATTTTTGTATTCTGTGAAGAAAATGATGCCCATATCACAGGAACACCATGAAGATGGCTGTGGATGAAAAGCTATTATAACCTGTAGATTATCTTATACTTATTTATGTGAAGAATTGGTTTATTGCCATTGTACTTGCTCATAATTTTGGGAAAACTGATAATTTCTTTAGCTTTTTTACCCCACAGAAGTCCATAAATATACTGTTTTTGCCTCTCCAAATTACCTAATTCTCCTTAAAACTTTTTTTTCCCTTGGGGCTGGGACTCAAACCCAGGGCCTCACACATGCTAAGCACATATTCTACCACTGAGCTGTATCACTAGACCCTATACTTAAATTTAGTACATACAGAAAACGGTAGTTTTATTTAACTTTCATTTCAGATGCCAACCTTGCTTTCCTCCCATGTTGTACAACCAAAAATTACTATTTTTGTTACTTTCTATGGCCTTTTAAGATCTGTTGGCAAACAGAAAGTGTGTCTCAGAAGCTGTGGATGAACGCTGGCCCAACTAACATGCCAATTGCCTGCTCAGATTTCGCCTGTGCCCAGCAGTAGAACAGGGTGAGGCTGGTGCAAGGCAAGGCAACAGCACTTGCTTATTCATAGACACCTGTGGCCCGCTCAGCTGTCGGGTGAAGGGAGACTGCGGATTCCATCTTGGGTCAAGGTTACTGTTTTAGTTACTTTTCTCTCGTTGTTGGGACAGAATACTTGACACCCAAAATTAGGGGAAGAAAGGTTTATTAGCTCACAGTCTGCAGAGGTTTCAGTCTATAGTCCGCTGGGTCCGAGGCAGGGCTGGCGTGCAGACCGGCGGCCGCCGCAAAGTAAAGTGAGGAAAATGCAAGGAATGTATGCAAATCAGCAATGCAAACAAGCAGCTAGTTAAGCTTCTTCCTGTATCTATCTAGGCTACCTGCCCTCAGGGCAGCCCACACTCTAGATCCAGCTATCTCTTACCACATGAGGCTTTGGGGGGACATCTAGACACAAACCATAACAGTTACGTTGTGGGTGGGAGACTCCACAGCTGAGGAAGTTTTACAGCATTGCGGCAGACAGTGGCAGGTCTTCACCAGCACGGGACACTTCTGGATCTTTTCTGCAGTTAGCTGTCTCCAGATTCTTAAATACAGACAATACTGCTTAGTATTGAATTTATTTTCCTTAATAAAGAATACCTTCTTAAGCAGATTTTCTTCTTGTTTTCTCAAAAAATCCTTGGGAATAGGGAGGATATTTTGAATTAAAGTTCCATAGGTGTTTTACATTAATAAGCTGACTATAGCGACTTTTACAAAATAATTTATTTTAGACTGTTCCTCTATCATTTTACTACTAGTAAATCAAGGAATAATTGAGTGTGCTTTTTACATTTTACAGATTTACCTTGGTTCCCAGGAGTTTCTAGTTTTACTAAGTTGAACCATATTCTATGACCACTTGTGTAGATCAAAGATAGTTGAATATCAGTAATTTCATATGGTTCCACCTAATTATGTTGTGAATAAGAACTAATGCTCTTTCCCTATATGGTTATTTGCTGAAAACATCAAATTTACTTCTCTATTTCTACTAACCTGATACTCTTCTTCCTTGTCTTTCCCAACTTAATATTTTACTTTTACTAAGTTCTCCCTGCTCCTTCCCTCCCTCACCTTGTGATGGCTTCATGATTATTTCAATCTCTCCTAGAAATAGTTTATACATACCTGGGTTCTCGTAGTTCCAGAAATGTCTCCAGCTCACAGCACTTTTCAAGTCTAAAAAGGCTAGATTCACTATTGATCATTGAGCTGCTAAGAAAGTATCCCATATAAACTGAGATGACAAACTAGTATCCACCTTCCAGAGACTGTAAAAGCTCTCTCAATCCATACATAGTGCCATCTGGTGGTTCTACACACAAAGCATGCCTCTTACTCTGGCTTTCATTTATAAATTTGGCATGAGAAACAGAACTGTGGATCCAGATTTGACTTCACCATAGGTGTTTGGAAATCACATACTGACACCTACATATTCTGGCAGTGGCCAAAGCTTGACCATGCATTCCAGAATTTGGGGAGAAACTTAAGTAGTTTGCCTTGGAAAATTTCAAGTGAGTCAATGCTTTTTTGTGTGTGATGTGATTTGATTCCTTGATACAGTTCTTTTTACTTCCTAACAACATGTGCTAAACTTCCACAGGGGCAAAGCCTCAGAGGAACACCTAAGCTTTCAGTATACCCCTTGCTGCCAAGGACAGACATTTCTTTACTCTGCGCCATATTTGAAGTTTGTCAGTAACCTTAATTTGTATCAGGAGCCCACACCACGGAAGCAATGATTTCCTCAGTAACTCCTTGTATGGAGTGTATAACTCTGGAAATTCAAAGTACTTTCAGTATTTTCTAGTACCATAGCATAGACTATAAGATCTACAGAAAGTCTTCTTGAAAGGCTTTGTACAATTTATGGCTCATTTTCTACCCCTTGCCCTGGTATGCCAGAGGAGAATAAAATGTGGAGTTAAGGCAAATGACTAGGATGCTGTCTGTATATTTCATCATCATCATCATCATCACACACACACACACACACACACACACACACACACACACACACACAGCCTTGGGAAGCTGCAGTTTGTGACCTCAGCATGTTGGTTTATATATCTTCCCCTCCTTTTGCTTCTTCCTTCTCCTTCCTACCTTCTTCTACACCTTCATGTTGCCAGTGGCTCATTTCAACCAAGCCAGAACCGGGCAATGTGTCTAACTCATTAGCCACAGCAACACAGAAAACCCGTGTTAATGCACAGAAATTAAAAAGAACTAGGTCACATTGCACTGATCATCTACTTATTAAATAAATATTAATCATTGGTGGAGTGTTGAGACTGGACAATGGGATTCTATTGTAAGTTTTCAGCACTGGGAAATGGGAAAAACATATATATAAGAGAAGATTAAAATTAAAAGTCCAGTATGAATTAACTTGACATAGTACATGGGATTTTAGCTGTTCTGAACCTCTTTCCTGATCTGTAAAATGACATTTGTCTCTGAGGGTTGTAGTTAACGTCAGCGAGCAAACATGGCACTGTGTTACTATGAACATTGTGAGGAGTTTAGAATGAATATTAGCCATATTGTTATTGGAGCAAATATTTCGAAAAATACATTGTTTTCTCCCCTAAGATTCAGGGGAAGGTTTTGCTGAATGGTGTTTCTTTTAAACACAGAAAGCAGAAATTCCTAAGTAAATGTGAAAGCAACTGCAAATTCCAATTCCTACACAAGACAAGTTATAGGTAACAATCCAAGCCATTTGGGCATTCTGGTATTGGGGATGTCATTTTGTTTCTTTTATAGTGAGTGTGAAGATGTGAGTCATGTTTCCTGGAGTTGCAAAGATGCGTGCAGGTCTAAGAAGATAGGACGTGGGCTATAAACTGACATGTTAATATAACAGTCCTATTATTTTCAAAAATAAGCAAATATTCCAGAAGCAGTTAAAGGTCCAGTCGGACTTTTTATCTAATGGTAGGTAGTGGTTTCAGTGTGTTATCAGTCTTTTAAACACCAAAATATTTAAATCTAAAGTAAAACATTCTTATAAGCTTTTTATTTTTATTTATTGTCTCCTTTGAGGTGATCTCACTATGTCGTCCAGGCTGCTCTTAAGCTTGTGGGCTCAAGTGATCCTCCTGCTTCAGCCTCCCAAACAGGTTATGCTTACTGCTCCTAAGAATCATTTCTATTGACTGGTAATGATTTCACTTTCCCCAGTCAGAACATATAAGGGCCTGGGTATCACAGAACAATATAGAGGAATTGTTTGCTAAATAATGAAGTCTAGGATTTTTGAAAGCATGTCTCTCAGAAGAGTCAATGCACAGGAATTAATGTGCATTTTATATAGTCTGTCACAAGGTGGGAGGGAGAAGTTCTGCTCGGAGATGACAACGTTGGCTGTCACTGAATGATATTAACAATGCTTCTGAACTTTGGTATCCTATGTCCAACCGACACAGGCCCACCAGTGTACTGGGGTGATGAGAGGCTACCGTGCACAAATCTTCCTAGCTCTGCCTTCAGTGATGTCATGTTGGTAGTTTGCTCTTGCTTGGAAAACCAGATGTTAAACATTAGTCTATCACTACACAGGGTTAAAATTTCTTCAGTGTTCTTACTGATGTTGAATTAGTGATTCTTAGGTTACAAGAGTGGTTCTTCATAGGTTGTTTGAATGAAGTCTAAAAAAACCACTAATTTCTTCCCAAATCTACATCAACAGAAACAGTTCAATCTAAATCACACATACTAATTCTTCAGGTCCCAGTTAACCTAATACATAATCAAGCCCTTAACATAATACTGTATAGCTGGTATTAGTCTAATGCCCCAGGGTTCCGAGTCTCTGGGATAGCTTGATTCTTGTGCAAGTCGAAGGATGGTCTATGAAGCATAGTCAGTCTGATAAAAACATTCCACTGATGCCAAATGTTCATTTGAAAGTTCTTCCCAGGAAAGATATTCCAGAAACTGTATACAGATCAGAGATGTCAATGAGAATTAGCCTCAATCCAAAATGATGTCAACTGACAAAGCTAAAAATGAAGACTGCCTTGCTATTCAAAAGCAGTTTCTTGAGAATTTAATTTGCTAAATTCTGTCATTATATTGCTATGTATATATGTATCTCATTTTTTGTGGTTAGGTATTTTTGTACTTCGATCTTGTCATTTGGTGTTTGTACTGATTACCTGGGTCAGAAACTTTCTAATTCTTGTGTGACTCATCACATTTTTTACTACAGAGTTACCTATGTCAAAGGTGAGAGAGTAAATGTTTTGGGGTGTAGTAGTGAGTTTCTAAGTCTTTCACAGAATAAGATTCACTCAGTAACCCATTTCAATTGATAATATTCTCCTCATTCTTTGCCCAAATCTCTCACATTGAAGCTTATGTCCATTTCTTATTGTTTGGAACTCAAGGGAGATAAAGAACAGCTGGTCACCATCTTCCATATAATGGCCCTTCATATTTATATTTGGCTGGATTTTACATTCAAGGCAGGAGCTTACGACCCAGTGTTAAGACTGGTTGAGGCTTCAATCTTTAAAAATGTTTAAATTGCTTTTATTGAGACTACTGCTTTTTCAAATGAGTTTGAGTCTCCCCCTCCCCTAGGCCAATTTCAGTGGTTTTCCAGGCCAGGAAGTCCAAGAAACTAGACATTTGAAAACGTGAGCATTAGGATGCTTTCTTGCAGCCCTCATTCACCTCATCACTTTTCAGTATCATTTGGCTCCACAAATTTGGGTCAGTTCTTGAAACAATGAATGATAATGCTGGTAGCCCTGAAGAAGTCCAGGTTAAGTAAACTTTCTCCAGAATGTTGTACTATTTCTTACCTTATTAGTCACACGTTCCATTTCCACTTTGGTTTCTGATTAATAGTTTACACAAAATAAATAAACTGCCATTAAAATCTATTTCTTGCTTTCTCATATTTGTTGGAATTTACCTCTTATTTATGAATATTTTCCTTTTTTTTGGGGGGGGGCTGCCGGCGATCGAACTCAGGGCCTTGCGCTTGGAGGCAAGTGATCTACTACTGAGCTAAATCCCCAACTCTTCAGCTTAGTTCTTGAATCAGTTTTTCTTGTTTGCTTCCAATAAAGTTGGGTCATTATTTTATACAACTTTGAAGAAAAATGGTTACCTTCATTTCCCCCTAAATTTCACAGTAATGCTCCTTCTTTAGCATCTGCCAGAACAAACACCACAGACCATGGAAAAGCTTTTTAGGATTAACTAGAGATCTGCAGGTTTGGGGTACTATTTTAATAACAGAAGACATAATATAGTCTCGTTCCCTTCCTACAAGCAATAAAATATTTAGCAGTCTGAGGGATGTCAAACAAATACTAAAGGAAGAATACTTTCTATTTTGGCAAATCATACCATTGCTCTAAAAACATAAAATACTTTCAAAATATAGGCTAGAAGAAACCCAGTAGACTCTATCTCAGGGACTAGAGAGACTAGATGTAATTGCCTTTGTTCTGGAACATGCCTGAAATCACAGTTTAAGGTATTAAACTAAAAAGTCAAAATGTAAGAAATCTGTGAAGTGTTCCTTTACCACACTCTTCCCAGGAGGCTGTGACACAGAACAGAAACAAATTTTTTGAAATTGTGGCTTAGGTATCAAAAATCACTAAGTATTTATAGGTCTACCCAGAAGATAGTTGTTTTACTAATTTCCACAACAAAGTTTACAGAATATAAAATCCGGGTGGTATTCACCCTTTATTATGAGAAGATGATGTGCTCATGTTTAAGCAAATTTGGTGCATCCCACTGGGTTACGTGTCATTCAATGAGACGTACTCCCTGAATCAGGAGCCAGATGGTGGACGCACAAGTCTTTTGCTAGAATACATCTCTATAGAGGACGATGTCGCATTGGACTTGGTGACCAGGCTGACACTGAATGCAACTCAGTCACGGTATTTAAATCACATTAAGACACTCTTTTATTTATGGCTTTTTTGTGATTTTGTCTGGCTTTATGTCTAATTGCTAGCCTCCATGTGGTGATATGATGTGCTACCAGCTCTTCATCTTTGCCAAAACAAACTCTGCATCCCTTCCAGAGGTAGTTTCCAAGAAGTTCATTGCTACATAAACCAGTTGTAACTAAGCATAAATTTAATTAAAAGGATATTTTGGTTTTTTTGTACGTTCTTTTTAATATTCTTGATACTGTTCAGGCCAATTTTATTAGTGTTATTGTTGCCAGTTTCTGCTGTAATGACCTAATTTTACAGATGGAAGGACAAGAACACATGTAGTTCCATCTCTAGTGTTAGGGAAACTAAAATCAATATGAATTCAGAGTTTTGTCTTTAGGTGGAGCAGGCAGCAACTTAGGTGTAGAAATCAAGTTATGATGCCTACTTTCGTATTTTTTCTATTATTCTCTAGCTTCCTTCCACTAAGGACTAGAGACTTCAAACTTGTTTTCATCATGGTCACTGATACCACCCAACTGGCCACAGCGGGAAACACATTTGTTTTCTTTTGTATTTATTTGGTAAAAGAAAAATCAGCTATAGTTCTCTCATTTGGGTGTTTCTGCCAGGGTTGTAATACCAAAGAAAGTATCTTGTGTGAAAATCTGCAACAGTGGCGAATAAAGCTGCTCTCCGGCAGGAGCATGCCTTCTTCCTACATCAGGGTAACAAATGCTTTTTGGAACAGTCCCTCTTCTTCAGCTGTAGTCCATTAAGAGGCAAAGTTGAGAACTACAGACCAATCTCCCTAATGAACAAAGATGCAAAAATTCTCAACAAAATTCTGGCCAACAGAATACAACGAATTATCAAGAAGATTATACACCATGACCAAGTAGGATTCATCCCAGGGATGCAGGGATGGTTCAACATACGCAAATCAATATATGTAATACACCACATCAACAAAGTCAAAGACAAAAATCACATGATCATCTCAATAGATGCAGAAAAAGCA
>PVJO010006113.1:0-91977 GCA_004026905.1 Hystrix cristata
AAAAAGGGTCAAGCCACATCCAGGAGGCCGATATCACGACCATCCCCTGAAGCAGTGACAGCCACTCCTGAGCCCTCAGCCCACAAGTGATCCCTTGAGTTATTCATTAGCATAAATATTCCACAACAATATCACTTTAATGCTCCCCAAAGTGCTGCTGTTATCTGTTCCACAAATTGGACCTTCCATGGCATAAACCGTCAAGTAGAACTTTCCATGTTCTACTTTTCATGTTCAGCAAAGGAGTGCTATTCTCACCAAGAAGGCAAATATTAAACAAAACAAAAAACAAAACAAAACAAGCAAAAAAAAGAATGAAGCAACATACACCCCACGCTGTGACTTTAATAGTTGATCAACTGCAGATCGAGAGCTTTAATTCTCCTCAGCTTCGGGTTGACAGCAGGAGCTGAGTTCCTACTCTCTTGGAGATGATTACTTGGGTTTAAAAAACGAAAAGGCTCCACTCAGCAGACCCTGCCCAATAAACCCCTCAAACTTGGGAATCTCTCCCAGAGAAACATTCAGATAGCAAACAACACAGCACTGATAAATGACCTCCGAGCAACAAGAATGTGCAGCAACCATCACTCCACCATGTTGCTGAGTTATGTAACTGATTCTGCTTCTCTGGGTAGACTATGAGTGAGCTGAGGGACAAACTTGGTTCCAGGATCCCAGGTGCGGAGTGAAAATTTTCTTAGTGAACTTCTTTGGACAAAGAAGTGATGATCACTAAAGTCTGCCTTTCCTGTCGCCATTAAGGGTCTTTCACTGACCATCATGTGAAGGTTACAAATCTTTAATTCTACCCAGAGTCACCACCTTTTCTTTGAGTCTGCCCCTGATATTTTGCAGAAAAGCGTAGTAGTAATAATTATAATAATAATAATAATCCACATTCTCTCTAGTCCAACTAGGAACTTTTTTGGATAATACTCATGACCCATTTCATTTGATGGGCATTTGTCCCCTGGATGGGTGGCAAGGGAAACCCTGGCATCTTCCAAGCTTGGAAACGCCATGTTAGCTGGAATCAAAATGAACAGATTGAGATCGCAGCTCTATCAGGTAATAGCTTAACTTCTCCGTAAAGTGGCATACAACTGGCCTCCATTTCCTGAGGTCCCATATCCATAGATTCAACCAATCTCAGGCCAAAATCATTTGAATTAAAAAAAACCTGTGTCTCTATTAAATATGTACAGACATTTTTCTTGTCATTATTCCCTAACTATACGGTATAACAACTGTTTACATAGAATTTACATTATATTAGTTACCATGAGTAATTTAGAGATTTCAATTATATGGAAATGTGTGCATGGGTTACATGCAAACACTACCCATTTTACATAAGGGACTTAAGCATCTGCAGATTTTGGTATCTTCAGAGGTCCTGGAACCAGTTGGAATATGCACGTGAAAAGAAAACAACGTACAAGGTTAGACAGACAGAGGAAGGAGTGAATTCCAAAATTAAAGGTTGCCTACTTAAAATGATCATTTGGGACTGGGAGTGGAGGAGTTTTGTTGCTAGACATTCATTTTTACCTTATTCATTCGACAAACATTTATGGAGTGACCATGTGTCCCTAGCCCCACGCTGGGTTCTGAAGGTCAGGGTCCTGGCCAAAGGTTCTGCCCAGAGCTGTCTGCACAAGGAAGCAAGTGTCTCCCAGAGAGCTGGTGAGCAGCTGTGAAGCACTTGGACTGGTGTTCTAGGAATAGTCAGGGAGGGGTCTTGCAAGGAGTCCTACAGCTCTGCAAGGGACAGCACAAGGGACAGCACCACTGACGTCAAGACACAGAAGAGCTGCTCCTGAATGAGGTTGCACTTCTGGCATTTCCTCAGGTAGAAACATTGAGTAGCCCTAACCTCCCCCAGAGTCTTTACATTTTTCACCCCCATCCCCATTGCCTCAGTCTAGCAGCATGAACAAACCCTAAGGCAACACTATCAATGTTACAGTGAAATTCAGAGATAGTCTGTGAGCATCGGTGCTCGTAGGAGGGGCAGAGAGAACCAGGGTGAGTGGAGGGTGTGTCCTCTAGTGCCTGGCCCTGTGGGGTTGGCACTTCTGGGAGGAGAGGGAAGAATCAATGGAAAGTACAGGGAAAAAACTGGTCTCCATCTCTTTCCCCTAAGCTCAGCAGCAATGCCACCATGTCTTACATCACCTCATTTTAGATTAGCTCCACCGAGTGCCGAGAAGATAAACTTGTGTCCAGTAGCACCAGAGCAGTTCATCTCCAACCCTGGGTGAAACGCACTTGGTAATGTGAAGGGAAATGATCGTGTTGTTTGGTTTGGTTTGGTTTGGTGGGATTGAGGATTGAACCCAGGGTCTTCCCACTGAGCTATATCCCTGGCCCTTTTCAATTTTTTTTTTTTTTTTAATTTGAGACAGGGTCTTGCTAAATGGATAAATCCCCCAGGCTGGACTCAAACTTGCAATCCTCCTGCCTCAGCCTCCCAGAGTGCTGAGATGACAGCCAGGTGTGCCACTGCACCTGGCTGCTTCACCATTGTTAAGGGTTCAATTCACGCATTGAGTTCCTTAATCCTCAGTACCTCAGAATGTGACTGTATTTAGAAATCGGGCCTTCAAAGAGGTAATTAAGTCAAAGTAAATTTGTTGGCTAACTCCTTATCCAATCTCACTAGTGTACTTCCGAGATTAGGACACACATTTGCATGGACTGAGGCACAATCATGTGAGGACACAGAGAGAAGATGCCACATTCAAACCAGAGAGACCTCAGATAAACCAGCCCTGCTCAAACCTTCATCTCCAATTTCTAGCCCCTGAGACATAGAGACAATAAATTTTGCTGTTCAAGGTGCCCAGTCTGGAGTATTTTTGTGCTGGCATCCCAAGAAGACTCAGACAATAGCAGTTTGCGGTTGCATCTGAGAAGCATACTCAGGCTGACAGGGAGTGGACCAAGTGGGGACCGACCAAGCCCACATGAGCTTACAAACACATGCTTGAGACCTGCTTGCCCATCCACATTTGCAGTTGACACAATGGACTACTCAGACTTCCGAATATCCTTCCTTTTGAAAGAAGCATATCATTTTCCCACAGCATTAGAGTGATGAGAGCAGAGAGCTTTCCTTTATATAGTGTTATAATTGCCACTTTGATGATTTTTTTTAATTAGCTCATACAAAATACTTGCTCAATTTGACCTAAGTCATCAAATTGCCCATTTGGGGCAATAGCTGTTACAGCTCTAAATCAGAAAGTTTGCCCTTCAGGGCACAAGGGAGCCCCATAAAAATGGCACAGACATAGAGCCGCGTTTGCGATCATTGAGCTCAGCCGTCTCTGAGAGCGTGAGACCTGTGTGACATCTGTGGTAGCACTTGGACAATTCCCTGCATCCCTTTGTAACCGGATGTCTTTGTCATACTGAAGAGCTCCAGCCGGGAGGAAAGGTGTGAATAGAAGGCACACAGTTTCCCATCCTTCCAGGAGGGAACTCACTGTGTGGCTCCTGAAGTCTCCGTCAGTCAATCAACATGCAAGTATTGGCAGCCAGTTGAGTGTGGGGTACCAGGGTGGTTGTGCAAAAATATAGAAATCTGAAGAAACAAGCGTCCTGCTGGCAACATCATTACAAATCAACCAAAGGAAACAAGATTTGGGACAAACGGGACCATTCCTTTTAGGGAATTCTACAATGTAGTGTGCCCTGAACTGACGCAGCTCCTTATCCCATAATGACGAGTTTATGTCTTCTTCTAATGTCGTCCCTAATACTGCCTGTATTTTCTGCCTACTTGTTGCTAGGGACTTAATTCTGACAGACAATGCAGACATTTAACACATGTGTGGGTACCCACACACAGGCGCGTACACCTACCTAAATTAATTTCCCTGAAGTGACTGTCGTCTCAGTTATTTCCTCTAACCTTCTTTCCAATCTTCTCTTCAATTGCCACAGAGCATATAGTCAGGTACTTGACATTTCCTTTGAATTAAGGCTGCAAGTTAAGTAGACGTTTTCCTTTCGATAGATGGCTATTCTGGGTCTCCCCACTCTACTCCCACTATCACATGCGAATTCACCAGCTCCTTTCTCATAGGCACACACTCTGCTTGAAATTTGCCAGCAGGTCCTCAATAAAGAAATAGCCCTGATTGCTCATTAAAAGCAAGAGAGAAAGCAATTAAAACACAAAAGGCAGAGCAAAGCTTAACACTTGGAAGTTGAAAGTTGAGCAAGCACTGTTGAAGGCGGGGAAGCAATTCTGAGCGTGGGAGGAGAAGAGGGAATTGAGTGCCCTCATCAGCGAAATCACAAGTGCAAACAGACTTGGCCTCCTTGGCTTTGGAGGAGAGGGAGAGCACGTAGTGGAGCCGCAGCAAGCCTGGTGCTGAGCATTTGGTTTGTTCATGTCATTTCATTTTAATTCACTCACATTCATTTAGTTCACTGCAATGAGCTAGACAGGAAACGTTACCTCCGTTTAAAATTGTTTCCTCTTTCTTTCCTCCCTACAAAGCTCATACTGTACCAGCCAGGGCCAGGATCATGCACGCATTAGCCTGTGCAAGCAAACGGGCCCTGCCCACAAGAGCTCCAAACTTGGTTTAGTATTTGTCTCAGTTACTTTTCTTGTTGCTGAGACAAAACACCTGGCACCCAAAGTTAAAGGAGGAAAAGTTTATTTTGGATCACAGTTTGTAGAGGCTCCAAGGCACGGTGCCATGGCAGAAGGGTGTCACAGACGAGAAACAGTCCATGGTGGGCAGAAGGCAGGAAGGCAGCAAAGTGGCAAAGTAGCAAGCAGCAAGCAACAGCACCAGCCCTCTTTCTGTCCCTTACATTCTATCAAGGCTACCCACCCTTAGGGCAGGTAGCACTCACACCCAGGGTGGGGCACCCTTAACCCTAGCTTGGCACCTTAATCCCAGTATCACACCCTAGATCCAGCCACCTCTGAAAAGCCCATCTATGACCCCATGAGGCTTTGGCAGGGGGGCATCTAGATATAAACCATAACAATGTTCTATTGTTACTGTTTTGAAATTAACTGAATTTAATTTTGGACTAAACTTTTGAAAAAGGGACCCTGCATCTTCATTTTGCACTAGTTTTGGCAAACTATTATTAAGATTCTTAGCTTGGCCAAATGTTAGCCAACCTCCTGAACCCTCTCCTAGTCCCACCTGTACATATTCTCATGATATCCGGTTTTAGCAAAGAACTCTGGTAAACCAGTTCAGCAAGGGCCCCTCACCCTTGGTACCTGATCCCCTTCTATATCTGATCAGATTCCTCACCCTCCACCATCCCTTTGGTGATGTCTAATCATCCTACCGTCTTCAACAGAAATCCTATTCAGTGATCTGAGCCAGAATCCCACTTATCTCAGATGTCCCAATTGGTAATTGTTATGGTTTGGATCCTCAATGCCCCCCAAACTCCTGTGTTGAAAGCTTGGTGCCCAGTACAGTAGTGTTCAGAGACGGGGCCTTTTGGAGGTAAATGGATCATCCAGGAAGACTCTGACCTCTCAAGTGGATTAATCCATTGATGAATTTCATAGCTTGATGGGTGTAGGGGAAGAGGATTTGTTATAAAAAGTGAGCTCTCTCTCTTTGTGTCCTGGCTACCATGAGGTGAGCAACATCCTCAGTCACACACCACTCCCTCTACTATGATTTACTGCCCCACCATAGGCCCAAAAGCCAGTGGGCCAATCATGGACTGAAACCTCTGAAACCAGTGCAGGGGAATGGGCTGATAAAATAGTCCAGGCTCTTGTGTATGATGAGGAAAGAATTGACAAGTGCACACCCATGAGTAAGCAACTACATTTACTGAAGATCACAGGAAGTTGTGCCCAGGGACAGTCCCTGCCGACAAAAGATACAGCACAGACCAAGAAAGGTGCTGGAGTAAGAGAAAAGCACTACACACAAAAGTAGCAACAGCAACAGAGCAACAAAAAGCCCAGATCAATCAGGCTTTCAGAATTAAAAGGCCAGGCACCTCCACTTAGGTGCATCCCACTGAATCTCTAGGCATGATTGACAGGAATGACTGACAGGCTGCTGAGTCATCTGAGGGCCTCTCAACATGCATACCTGCCCTAGAATTCACTCTGGTCTTAATTATATTTATGACATATAGTACATATTTATGTACCTGTAATGAGGTACGAGTAGGGTGAAGGTAATCAAAGGTCAGACTGGGAAGTCCAACATGCATGTGCCCTCACCTAGAGCATCAGAGCTCTCCTGGGTACTTGTTATTTTATTTTCTACCCCTCTTAGGACAATGGAAGCAGGAATAGCTCTAGAGTATTGTTTAGAATTAAGCAGAGGGAAGGGAGTGACTCCCTCATCTCCATTGTTTCTAACTGTACTAAAACTGTCAGCCAAAATAAACCTTTCCTTCTTTAGGTAGATTTACCCCAGATATTTCCTTGCAGGGGAGAAAAGCTGACTAAAAGAGTAATTTCCATCCACTGTCTGCTCCTTGGCTGTAAGTTCTTCCCTGCCCATGCTGTGTTCTGAGTTGGACCCAATCTCTCCCCCGACAGCAAAACCCCATTGCAACAGCCCCTATGTTTATCATGATGGTCCTGAATAAAGTTTGCTTTACTGACCTTAAACAAGTATCTCTGAATATGTAATTCTTCAGCATTATCCAGCCAGTCCTGTTGCATCCTAGATTATCCTTTCTGGACTCTGCTTAAGAATCCCAGAAGGGACAGCACCCTCAACCCAACCACATTCTACTTTGCTTTGTCTGTAGATCTTCTGTTGGTGTCCCTTGCCCATAGGATCAGGATTGATCTGAGAGAAGATTAGTAATTGATCATAAATTAAAATAAGATTCCTACTCCTGGAGAGGCGGAGGCAGGAGAGTCATATGTTTGAAGTCAGCCTGGGCAATTTAGTGAAATCCTATCAGAAAATAAATAAAAAGAACCTGGGGATGTAGGTCAATGGAAGAGTATTTGCCTGGCATGCATAGGGCCCTTGGTTCAATCCCCAGAATCTCAAGAGATAAAATAAAACAAAACACAGTAACTATCCTGGATAGTATTTCCCAAGGGGATTTTTTGGTTGACCTGAAATATTTGTGGGGAAATAAGTCTTCCTTCAAATTGTTCTTCCCCTAGGTAAGTAGCAGAGAACTACTATCACCGTGGAACAATTGTACCAAGCAAGAAAAATTCATCCTAGGTGTTAATTAGCTCAATATTTATCTCATCTAATATGCAAATTAAGACACTGCGGTCTCATTAGCATCATCTGTGTTTCCTTTAAGCAAAACTAAATCTCCTGCCAATGCAAGAAAAAGAAAAAAGGGGGAAAAAACAAACATAAGTATTTCTCTTTGAAGCTAATGAGGGTGTGATTTGGTTCTTTCTTTAATATGAGTAACAAGTTAGGAGAAGCACATTTTAAATATGCAAAGTGTGGGCTGACCTGACATATCAGAGGCCAAATCACAGCCTTGATGACTGGTGATTAGGCTCCCTGCCCTGCTTGCAGCAAAAGACCAGGCCCCACGGAGCAGGTGGGTGAGTTTGCAATGAGAGGCCTGCGAGATGAGAAAGGAAGGCAGGCAATGCTGCCTTTAAGAGCCCTCTCAGCAAACAGACGCAGTATTACCTCATGATGAAAGGGGTAGGAAATGAATTTCTTTAATGCTATGAATCTTAAAAATGGGAAAATGAATCTCAAATTGTCAAGAGAAGAGATTTCAACTCAAAATTACTTCTCCATCCAGCTTCCCATTTTAAGATTTTAGAATTTGTACTAAAAGTCGACTAATGCCCACACTGTGCCCCAGAAGGCAGGCTGCATGTGCTGGAGATGCAACAATGCTACAAAGCAACCATCCAATATTCTGGGTCTCTTGCAGCTTTCTAGGAGTTTCACATTAATGAGGCCCAGGATGCCAGTCCAAAATATGACTACAGTGATCAAAACGTGCCACCCCCAGGCATACCTCTTTGGCTGTTATTCTGATCATTTTGTGTTGTTATTTTGAGACACTGCAGACACATAAAGAGCTCTGAAAAGTTACTCTTTGTAAGAGAACTTTCTACTTTTATTTATAAATTAAATCTCCAATTGTAAGAGTGTGTCCCTCTCAGCACCAGGAAGAGAAGGATGACCACATCACTAGAGACTGTTAACCAAAGCAGAAGACAACTTAAATCTGCACAACAAACCACTTTTTCCAGTGGTACTTTTCCTGACCATCTTTTGCCTAACCTGGGTTTTCTTCCATATTTCTTTATTACACAGAAAGATATTTAAGCTGTCTTAGGCAACTTTTTTAGATCTCCTCAAGATCTACTCGTTTTATTATCTCCCAGGTATACTAACTGTATATGTGTTAGTGTTTGTTTTTCTTTTGTTTATCTGTCTTTTGTTACAGAGCCACAGGTACAGGCTCATGGAGAGTGAAGGAAAAAATGATTTTCCTCCCCTAAAGCATGCACCAGCTCTCATCTCCCTAGGAACTCAGCAAGGCATTATTTCCTCCCCTTTCGCAGGTGATGGCATTGTAGTTCAGGGTGGGTAGGTCACTTGTCCAAGGTCACGCAGCAAAAACTTGGCCCAGGTGGAACAAATAGATCAGAAGATTCTGACAAGCCACCAGGAAGGCAGCCTAATTAGCCAGGAGTCCTGCGGGCAGTAATCGAAGGGTTGAAAGGGTGGCTGACTCCATCTCACCCTGAAGGCACCTGGTGACTCTTCTGCTTCCTAAGGCCACGAGCCCCAAGCACTCCTTGCTGCCCTCCCTTTGCTGAGTTTGACAAGTTACTTGAGACCTGTGCTATGAACACAGTCTGTTCTCTGGGGCAGGAGAGAGACCTGTCTGCATTCTGCCACCTTCTGGGGCCAGGAAACTGAAAAGCACTCCACAGGCAGACAGAAGCTGATTTCCATATGTTGCGAGTCATGTCAAGTGTCACAGCCGTGAAGCATGGAGAATTCTCCAGCTGCAGGGACCAGGGACCAGCAATGGGAGTCAGAGGAGCTGCCCTTGGCTCTGAGAGGAAGCAAGAGAAAGAGGCCACGACACTCTTGTGACCCTTGGTCCGCAGATGACAGATCCTGCAGAGCGCTGTTGTCTAGTCAGCCTCCAGGCCAGTGAGCTCAGTCACTGCCTGGAAGCCACACAGCAAATGGATGCACATGGGCCGAAGCTGAGCCTCCTAACACTGTCACCCTCACTCTCCGTGACTCCAGACCCATGAGGGGCACGTGATCATCCCAAAGCTGCAGGGACACGTGCTCCAAGACTAGGCACAAGCACAACCTACCCTGGAAATTGAAGGCTGCTTTTCACCTGCCTAATGCTTCCTCTTCATTTCCACTCTATGCTTCGCAAATGGACAAAAAGGACATGCCCACTGGCTGGGAACACTGGAGTCCCCAAAGGCAAAATGGTCTTCTCATGCCACAGAGACGAGGTAACCTGGGACTAGAGTCCATTCCGACTGTCTCCCCTATTCTGATCCTGTTGCTAAGTGTGACTACATTAGCCTTCTCCTGGGATTGTCATGATGCCCTTGTAACATAGGAATTATCTCCATTTCAGGGATGGAAAAATTGAGAGTAAGCATGTCAAGGAAAGCAAGGAGTAGTTGAGTGCCTGGTGCTGGGTAACAAACCACACAAACCAGGAACAGTAGAGAAAGGGGGTAATTTGAGAATTTTAAGGGCAGAAAGAAGTTTAGAGGAGATGATGTGCTGCTCTTCCTTCTTAGGTGGAAAAAGAGGGAAAATAAATCAGACAATGAACCTCCAGTGAAAGGAACACCTCACAACTGCTCCAGGGCCAGAGTTACAGGAGCCAGTGGGGAGAAGGACAGAAAGGTGAAGGACAGGCTGCGCAAAGTGGGAGAGAGCAATGGACACAGGAGTCCCGTCCATGGCCTGGCCCCCCTGAGTATGAATGGGTGGGTTTAGAAGCTTGATGTTGCATAAAGTTTCAGTGTCTTTTTGCTGGCTACATCTGCTGATTGATAATGTGTGGGATTATTTCCCTGTCCAATAAATTTCTTAACATAACCTTGCTTTCAGAGTGGTTGCCTTAGGTTTCCTTAAATGATGTGATACTTTACACATAATGAAATATCCATGAGGTATAGGCAAGTTATAAAATAAAATCATAAAACGCATACCCATGTGCAGAGCACTTGGCCTAAGAAGGTCATTAAAGCCTTGAGCTCTCTGAATGCTCCTCTCTCAGAATTTGACTCTAGCCAGGTAGTCTTTGCAACTAATGAAAGTTCGTTTCAAAACTTATATATTGTATTGAATGCTATAGCTCCTAATATTTTTTGTTTTTTAATGTTGCCCCCATTTCACAGGCAGAGACGTCGAACCTACAGGGATTAAATAATTCACTGTCATTTGTGCTCCCTGGAGCCAGCACGCAGCCTTGGAGCCTCCTGGCACGCCCTGGAGATGGCACACTGCACAGTTCTGGAGGGGCCGTTCACAGGCTGGGTGCAGGAATGGTGCTCCCTTCCTGACTGTGTGCTGTGGGGACCTGCCAAAGCCCCTATTTCACCCAGGGAGGGGCTGACCTGCAACCCTGTGGCAGGACTGAGGGCCAGCTTTTTAAGAAATTTGACACTGCTGGTGTACTGCCCAAGTTTTGTCTTATTTCCTGTTATCCTATTTGTGACACTGAGGCTACTAAAAATTCCTTTCAATTCACATGTCCTCCCCATGCAATATCATGCTGGAAAAAAATCACCTTTCACATTACTGCAAAAGCATCTCGCATGCTTTATTGTCCCCAGCTCTGGGAAAGATACATAAGCACTGAGCAATATGACAGTTTGGAAGATGACAGTGAGGAACTCTAAAGAGATTTTGGCTCTTAACCAGGGTTACTGCATGGCTGAGTTTATCTGAATGGGAACTAAAATGCAACACGGGCCAAAGAAGGAAGCAAAGGAACTGTGCTCACTGAGCACTGACAACATGCCAGGCACTGAGAAGAAGGCTTTTGTACATATTTCCACATTCAGTTGTCACAGCAGCCCTACTAGTAAGTAGTTTTTAATCCCCAATTTACAGATGGCCAAACTGAGACTCCAGAAAAGTAAGTGCCAAAGGACTTACAGTTTGTTGAACTGCAATTTAAACTGTTTTCTTATGATGTAAGCTCCTCACTCTATCAACATTGCAACTTGATGACCGATGCCTGCTTGGAGCCAAAACTCATTAAGCATCTAGTAAGTGTGAAATTTGCAGACGCATGAGGAATTCTGAGTCTGAGACTTCCTAATAGAGCGAATAATCCTCCCTCTGAAGTGTGGAAGGAGCCTCTGAGATCGGGGTGCACTCATTCGTCCGTGGTAGGAAAGAGAATCAGATTGGCACTGAGATTCAGCCACACACTTCAAATGCTCCCATCCTGAGACATATTCACATGCTGCCTGAGAGGTGCACACGATTGCATGTCTACTGTCATATTAACTTTGTATGCTAAGTTAAAAATGTTTAAATGAGATTTTTATCTTTGAATAATTTTTGATTTACTAAAAAGTTGCAGAAATAGTACAAGGGCTTCCCATAAACCCATGGTGGCAAACCCGCAGCATACGTGTTATTTATTTTTCTTTTAAGACAAAAGATGTTAATGTGTAAGTTGTTTTTTCTAAGCTAAAACCTCAGTATTCAGGTTTAGTTGCAGTGTTGGCACTTTGTGATAAATAAGTGAGTTCTGATTTGCAGTTTGGGCACTCGTCTCTAAAAGGTTCTCCATCACTGCCACAGACTCTTGTCCAGCTTCTCCTAATGTGGTCATCCTGCACAGTCATGGTAGATTTGTCACAATAAAGTCACGAACATTGGTGCAGTACTGTTAACTAAATGACAGGATGTATCTGAATAATACCAGTTCCTGTGTTTTACTGTTCTAGGACACAATTCAGCATTATAGATGCTAATCTAATTGCTATAAATCTCTTTGAAAATGCCCTGTCCATCCACTCACTAGACAATAAGAGTCTCCACAAGCAAGGACTCTGGGTGACAACCAGAAAGTAGCATTTGTTCAGTACGTGCAACAGAGCAGCTCTTCTGGGGAGCTGTCCTTGGCAGAGTTCTGCAAGGTCATTAGCCGCCCTCAGTCCTTTCCCTGAACTGAAACACCACCTAGATGGTTAAGAGGTTAACTGCTAAACCTCGCCTGAGTCTTCATTTCTATGACTATAACTAAAAGAACGACAGGAGCAAGCCCCAAGAGACTGCGATCCACTGCAATGTTCTGAGATTCTGGGAAAGAAGGAAAAAGGAGCCTACACACAGGATGAGAAGACCCATTCAGCGTGTCACCTTTCTTCCCATTCCATCCCTATCAGTGCCCTTCGCACCCTTGAGTTCCCCAAGATGGCCCCACCCTTCTTCTCAAGATGGCCAGCCCTTGAAAAAACTCAATTCTTTCCTGCCAACTCTTGTTCCCCACACGTTGGCCTTCCAGCAGTAGGCAACCCAGAACTGTGATTCAAGTAACATATATTCTAAGCAATATAAGCTGAGCAAAAGTTTATTATACTTCTATTAATCAATGCAAAGTTCTCAAATGTGGCACCAAAACCACAGTATCTCCTTCACTCTCTCCCCAGGTATGTTTCCATTAAAACTGTGTGGATGAAAGTCAGATATGGATATGTGTGTGTGTGTGTGTGTGTGAAAAGACATATAGGAGCATGCTCCATGACTATGCATGCATTTCAGATCAACTGAATAAATGACATGAGAGCAATCTGCTAATCATTTGACATAACTAAGTAAATCTCTACGTATTTCCCACCTCACATCACTTACAAAAATGAGTTCTAGAATTATTAAAGTGTCAAATACTGGACAAGTCAATATATTGAATAACTAGTAGAGGGAAAAATACATTTTATAATGCTGAGTAAAAATCAGGCCTTTTAAAACACAAATATTGTGAAAGGGAAGAACAAAATAATAGATTGCAAAGTAAGGTGACCATATTTTCAAAATTTATAGTCTGCTGTAACAGATTAATGATGAGAACATATAAAAATGTTTACAGATCAATAGGTAAAAGCCTAAAGACACTACCAGAATAATAACCCGAGGACCGCACTGGCAATTCACAGAAACAGAAACCAAGTCAATGAGTACCAAACAACATCTGTCCTCACTGAGCATCAGGACAAAAAAAATGTCAGCAATAATGAACTGCCTTCTCATCCGAGGTGTTGCCAAGGGATAAACTAATGTGTGTAAATGTGGAGATGGGGAAGGGGGTGGGGACCTGTGGCCTGAAACAACTTGAATGGGCCAAGCTGCTGGAAAGAACCTTACCAAGCAGGCTGAATCAAGGTTGGTTCGCTTTTATCAAAGGCATTTTCTACCTGCACGTAACAACTTGCTATCATTTGGAATGTTCCCTATAAGCCCATATGTTAAAGCCTTCATTCCCAGGTTGGCCTTACTGGGAGGTGGTAGAACGTTTAAGAGGTGGAGCCTAATGTGTGGCCTTGTAGTCACTGGGGGTGTGTCCTTGAAGGGGAAATTGAGACCTTGGACCCTTCTTTCTTCTTTTATCAAATCTCAGTCATTAAGTGAATGGTTTTGCTCTGCCATGCCCTTCTGCCATGCCATGCTGTCCTCCATCCCCTCACCAGAAGCCCAAAACTACACAGATCTGCCTGGTTGGGGACTAGACCCTCCCAAACTGTGAGCCAAAATAAACCCTTTATCTTTATAAGTTGATTCTCTCAGCTATCTGTTATAGCAACAGAAAGCTGACTAGCATACAACTCTTACATAGCCAGTCTCTCACCCGGGGCCTAGGAGATAGATGGAGATTGTCCAGGAGCCACAGCCTCAAGTCAGAACACCAAGGCCTAGAATGGAGGGAAGAGCTTGGCCTTTCTCACAACAGCAGTGCTATTTCGGGAGGAGCACACACAGGGTTGTTCCTAGTGTGTGCCATAACACTATGGGCAGGTGCTTGTCCAGGTGTCCCTTGCCCACCCTCACCTCATCACTATCCCCACCCAGAACTCTGCTTATGAGAGTTCAGGCAGAAAATCATGGGAGCCCATCCGCAAGTACTGCCAAGGAGGCTGTGGCCACTGGTTCACACTGACCGAACAGATCACAATTCATGGCCAGGCCTCAGCAGTCCTACCTCAGAGGGGCCTCAGCCCCTTCTCTCCTCTGGGCCTGCTGCCATGTCCTCCCATCATCCTTGAGGAAGTACCACCAAAGATATTTTCTGGAAGGATCACCCTCGGTTGCTCCTCTAATCCCCCTCCAATCATCGTGAAGCTTTATTCAGTATCCAGAGGCCCTGACGCAGCACCCACACAGGTAGTATTCTGCATATTCCTCAGGAACCAGTGTTGCTGCCTCAGAGGAAAGCACAGCATTTCAGGCTCCTTCAGGCAGCATTTGCTCAACTCAGGAACCTTATTTGGGGCATAGGAATATGTTTCCTGCTGCAAAGAGAGGCTGGGCTTCCTCCTGGCCAGAGGCCCAGTCAGTGATACCAAGATCTGCTGGCAGGAACCAGGTGTTCTCTTCACTCTGCAAAGCCATTTATTCTGGAGTCTGAAGATCCAGGCCAGCACTGGGGTGCTGGAAGAGGGCATTGTGAAGACCTTTAAAATATTCTTGAGAAAGCAGCTCAAATCTCTCAAATCCACACTTAGTAGGCTGCTCAGAGAAGCCACTGCTACTAAGACCAGTAAAGTAAGAAGTCCCTAGATGGCACTGGCTTAAACTAGCCAGGTAGCTTGGTGACTGGATAGTCAAACCATTTCAGTGATGAGAACATTGTTGGTGTTAAATTTTCTACAGAAGCTATTCCACTCACTGTCCACATCCAGTGTGGATTATCCCCACTGTCCTGCCCTTGGCATGGTACCCTTTGAGACCTGGTCCCCAAAAACCTCTATTAGCCACTTTCCTGTTGCTGACACCTACAATGTAAAGGAGGAGGTGCTTATTTAGCTTATGGTTTGGGTGGTTTCAGTCCATGGTTGGCTGGCTCCTAAACAGAAATGGCATGGTGGAAGGGAATGGTAGAAGAAAACTGCTCACTCTGAGGCAGCCAGGAAGCACACAGTGAGACGATACAAGAATAAGAATACACATTCCCAGGTTATACAACCAGTGATGTGCTTATTCTGACCAGACCCTACCTCCATGAGGCTTTGGGGGTACATTTTAGATCTAAACCATGACTTTTAACTGACTATATGGGAAAGAACTTCCAAAGGTGTAACTACCCAATCACATTTACTTATGTATTTAATGGTTCTGTCTTGGTAGAAAGAACTTCATATGAAATTGAGGCTGTGCTCTTTGTTCTGTAGCTGAGTCAAAAAGAGACATGTAAGTCTACCTGGAACCTCCCTCCAGGCACCTCATTCCATGTGTGTCCTGCTCGCAGGGATGTCTCAGTGCCACTCTGTGAGCCTAGGCATCACCTGCACTGGGGTAGTTGCCTCCTGTTGGATTCTCACTATTTCCCCCAATCATGCCACCCTCCCACACTGCAGAGGGAAAGACTTTTCCACATGTGCATTTATTTGTGTCATTCTCTCAGAATCTGAACGTCACCCACCACTCAAGCTGCGTTCTGCCTGGAATCCAGCCTACATCCCCAGATACCAGCCACTGCTGGCCCCTAGAGGTGCCTGCCCCTGACTCCAGCAAAGGTCAAGCCACTTATCTCCAGCCTATTAACCCTTTATCATCCTTCTAAATCCAGCCCCAGGGTCCTTTCCTGGAAGGTCCCCCTAAACTTCCCAATTCCTGGAATTTACACTGTGGGTGCTTCTGACTCAGTGAGCTGTTTATACACCTCTCACCAATTAGACATCTTACTCCTTTGGACCCCAGGTAGCATGTACAGTATTTTCAACATGAGTTTGGTTGGATGCAGTTTGTATGGGAGGTTTAAGGGAATTAGAGGTAACAAGGGCTCTTTCTTCATGTAAGTTTACAGGACTTCTCAGAGCCTTTAAGAATCAAAGAAGTACTGTAAGCAACTGACTAGGAATTGTCAATTACATAAGACTTGGAACCCACCATATCTTCACTTCATCTGATTATGCGTCCTTTCATTCCCTCTAATGGAAATTCTCCTAGGAGCAATGAATGTGTAGAACAAAACTTCACAAATACCAGGAGGGCACAAACCACTACAAAATCTGAGCCAAATTCTAGTTTACCATTTATCTATGCTAACAAGGGTCCTTGGATAAAAATAGAAATGTTAATCACATCTAATTGGTGGTGTTTTTTCCTTCTTACCTTTATTTTCTAGAATTTCTATAATAAGCATTTTAATAACCACTCTTTAAGTTTATGAATAACATGTTTATGATGTAAAGTGAAAATTCAAAACCTCCTCCCACCTTCCTAGCCCCACATATTAAAACATTTGTCACGTTTGTTTTGCATAATCTTTTAAAATATCCACATGAGTGTTTTAAAAAAAAATTTTAGTAACCAAACTTTGTTTTAAAATCCTAGTATTACTGACCTTCAGCTCCACTGGCTGCTATAAAGAATGTGAAACCAACTCTGCACATTACGAGCCCAACACAGAGCTTGGCACAGGATAGGCACCCCATAAATATGAGTTAAAATTAGACTTTTGCTTTTGAATTGGAGCAATTGCTCGGGCAGGGGAGCCTGTGCCAATTGCTTCCAGAGTTGATGACTTCCAGAAGTTGCTGCTCTGTGCAGATTCAGGAAGAAATTTACACCTTCCTGGCTCCAGCCCTTGGAGCCTCTAAAAGCAAACAGCTGGGGAGGAGACAGAGACCTGTGTCCCTCTCTGAGGGCCGTAGGGCTCCCAAGTGGTCCCTTGGCCTGCCAGGGGTTGAATCACTTCCCCAGTGGTGGCACCAAGAGAAATCTCTGCCCTGGCCTGTGTGCATTGTGCAAGAAGAAGAAGAGAACAGGGTCTCCACACCACCACAGGCAAAGAACTCGCTCTTCTCTCTATGTGTTTCCTCCAACCCCTTCACTGGCAAAGCTCAGAAAGCGCCTCATGGATTTTTATCATGGTCAAATTTTTCACTTACAAAAAACACTACTGCAGATGGACAAGTCCCCACAAATCCATGCCAAGGACTCTTTAGGGCAGATCCTGCTAGCTGGCATAATGAAGTCCTGATTACTGCACCACTGAGGAGTGCTGGGCTTGCCAGAGGCCCACTTTTAATGAACTTTACCATCCAAAGTTGGCCCAGAGAATGTGGGTTGGATTTTGCCAATCAATTGGAATTGATTACTTCTCGAAAGCTGGGCCTCAGCTTGCAGGAAACATACACAAACACACCCAACATTTGAGGTTTAGTTTGATTTCTTGGAGAAAAAGGAGTTCTTTGCAGCTGAGCTAATGATGGATCAACCTCCTGGAGCTTCCCAGAATACTGAGTAGAAGTGGTGTTTCTGAAGGGGACATGGGCCAATGAGTAAGCTCAGGCAGTCTCAGCACTCAGATTGTACTTGAAGCCTCCCCCCAACCATGTATGTATGTATGTATTTTTGTCTATCCATCTACCTACCAGACCTCAATGACATTTACTGTGGGCTGAGGGTGTGGCTCAGTGGTAGCACCCTCACCAGGGCTTTGACCCCCTCAACCTTCTTGCTCTGCTGGGCCTGTGAACAGCTGCCTAGTTTTTGGATTCAGCACTATCGAAATCCTCCAACACACAGCTCTCTTGTGGCCTTCCGGTCCTATAAAGGGTATGCAGGGAAGCAGGAGGGTAGGAAGATGGGGGTTGGGGGATGCGGGGCTGTATACTTCAGGTAACAACTTTCTTGTGTGGCTGGAAGGGCAGCCTCCAAACCCCTCTGCTCCCTCTCACCTGCCCATTGAACATAAGTAGCCTGACGAAGTCTCTGTTTTGATGTTGGCCCCCTCACTGGCCCGAGGCAAGCACATGGTGGTAATGTACTGCCCATGCCTTTTCAAGGGCCCTGAGGAAGGAATCATGGGGCTCTCTGACCTGCATCCTGTTTGTGTGTCAAGGCCAGAGCCTCTGCTTCCTTGCCTACTCAACAGAATACTACACAATCACCTAACAATTCAATCTTAAGAGTAGTAAGAAATGTGTGCTTTCCCATATTGATTATCAACTTGATTGGCTTCAGAAATGGAGACGTGCCCAGGAGACTAGTAAAGCACACTTCTGGTGTCTCGTGGGGCCATGACCTTGGGAATTGTATCTGTTTCCTGGTCCCTTCCTCTTAGGTTCTTCCCCTGCTCTCTGTTTCCCAGATGCCATGAGTTGGGCAGCTTTCCCTCCACAAGACTTTTCTGCCTGGGAGTCAGCCAACCATGGAATGAACACTAACACTATGAGCTGAAATAGACCTTTTCTCCTTTAAACTGTATATCTGAGGCATTTTGTCCCAGCAATGGAAAGCTGACCAATACACTGCCTATCCTTGTCTCAAACAGCATGAGTTCATCCTTCTTGCTAGACAAACTCATCTTCACACCATCAATTTGCAGACTGCCCCTTCCTGTCCATAGACTTCCCTGAAGAAAACGCAGCACCATCCCAAGTAGGGCAGCCAGTCTTACTTATTTTTCATTTTCTGAAGTACTCCTCCCCTGAGCCTGACATTACTCCCCCTTCTATTTAACCTATAGATATCTGTACAGTTTTCTCGAGAGGCTGAGGAAAGAGCCCTGTTTCAATTAACGTACAATTTTTTCCTTAATGAGCAGCAGTATGAGATAATAGACATGTAAAGTTGGAAAATGCCTTAGAGATCTTCTTATCCAACCAGAAAGTTCTATAGCTCAGGAGGGACAGCAGAACCAGAGAGGCAAGGTTAAAATGTTCAAAGTCACTCACATTAGTAAAGACACTGGGACATGAACTTATTTCTGCCTATTCCCGTCCCAGGGCTGTTTGCACAAAACGAACTTCATTTATTCCTTTGCTGGTTTATTCACTGATTAGGAAGTGTATGGCCTTGCAATGTACGTATCTTGGCTTTGTCTTCCCAGAGATCTGCCCCTTTTACTGGTACCAGCAGCCCATTTGTGGGGACACTCATCCCTCTCCTATCTTGGGTAGTCTTGGGGGATCCAGCACACAGTTCCCAACTCCATTCTAGAATACTAGGATGTAAGATGCTGGGAGTGGATATTCTGGCATGTGCTAACTGTGCCATTGGTAGAAGTGTGACCTAATTGTGCCAAGCTGTCGCCCTTGAGACTGGCATAGTAGTTCCTCCACATCCCTGGGGGATACATTCTAAGACCCCCCAGAGGATGCCTGAAACCACAGAAGGCACCAAACACAGAATAGATTGTTTTTTTTTCTTTACATTCATACCTATGATAAAGTTTAATTTATAAGTTATGTATAGTGAGAGAATAATAACAATAAATAATAAAATTAGATCATTTATAGCAATATGCTATAATAAAGGCTGTGTTTCTCTTTTGAAATATCGCACTACACTCACCCTTCTTGTGAGTGTGAGATGATACAATGCCTATGTGATGGGATAAAATGAGACCAATGCCACAGGTATTATAACGTAGCATTAGGCTACTACCAACCTTCTGACAGGTCTCAGAAGGAGGATCATCTGCTTGGCTTATCCTGGGTCATGCTATGACAAAATCAGTTAAATAGCATATACAGTGTGGATATGCTGAACAAAGAGGTGACTCACATCCCAGGTGATGTAAGATTTTATCATGCTACTCAGAATGGTGGCAATTTAAAACTTGTTAATTGCTTATTTCTGAAATTTTTCATTTAATCTTTTAAGATCATGGTTGGCCATGGGGAAATCAAACTGTGAAAAGCAAAACCACAGATGGTGGAAGCACTGAGTACAGATCAGGAGAGTTAAGTTAGCCCATTCCACACCAGTCTGCCTGCTGTGGAATGCTTAGCCATGAGGGTGTGAGTCTACTTTAAGGTTGCCATCTTCCATCTTTTAACCATGGAGATAGAGTCTACCTGCAGAAGAAGCCAACACACAAGGGTCAGTAGAGATAAGAGTTCAGAAGGGAGGCGGAGTCCTAGCAGTAGCTCTGGATCCAACCGGCTCCCTAAGGAGCTCCATCTTCTAAGACAGCCAGACTCCAAATTTCACACATGATAAAGTTACACAAACACAAGTAGCACTTGTCTCTCATTCTGATGCTAATATCATATTATGAAACCCACAAATTCCACACATGAATGTAACTAAGTGCATTTGACTGGTGACAAAATTAAGGCTGTGGGAGATGAAATGTTTTGCCCTAAACCATAACCCACTTACCCAGGATGCAAGCCCACACCAACTTCAAAGTCATCATGCTTCTCACTTTCCCCACTTAATTTTCTGTGATACAGAAAAGAATGGGTGGCAGAGGGAGCCCAAAGGAGATGACTGTCACCAGACTGGGGCTGGAGGGCAGAGGGAAGGGAGCTCCATCATGATTACAGACAGTGGGTTCTTCCATTTGTTTTAAGAGATGAACCAGAGTGACTGAGGCCAGGGAACTGGAGGAGACGCCTTACAAGAGAAATGAGACGTAGTTCCATGGTGGAGTGCTTGCCTCCATGCACAAGGCCTGGTAGATTCTGCAGATTTTACCTGCCATACATCCTGTTTTATCATTTCCTCCAAAGTGCAGAAAGATTTCTCCTTGTCCAGATAGTGGCAACCATTAAAAACTGTGCAGAAGTTTCTTTGCAAAGATCTCTTTCCCTCTCGTTCTCTCGTTCTCTCTCTCTCACTCTCTCTCTCTCTCTCCCTCTCTCTCCTGCCTCACTCCCTCTCAGTTCCTGCAAAAGCCACTGGACATGGGTGTCTGCGTTGCTCCCGGGTGATGTGAGGTGATGGGAGCCCAGGTAGGCGTCCCATCTGTATTCCAGAAAGCCTCTCTGCAGTGCTATGGGAAAGGCGTTCCGCAACCTTTCGCTGCTGATTTCTTTAAAGGCTTCAGCAGTTTCGATATTTTGGTTCAGTGTCGCTATAGCAAAGCTTTACAATTCTAGCTCGGGAATTAGAAGATATATTTGTAATAAGAATTGCTAACCACTGTCAGCTGGCAGGCCCGTGTCCATGCATGAAAATGATGCCATTAGCTTTCACAACTGTGGGCAAAATGTAAAGATCATGGATCATATAAGAGACTGAATGAAGACAGAAAGGAAGGAAAAAACCCAAATTCACTCCCAGGGGGTTTCTCCAGTCAGGGTGTATGGCTAACATGTGTGCATTTAGCCCCTTGATGAGGTGGAAAGCTCCCTACTATTTGTCTTTGCAAATACTAATTTTCCCCCTCTATTGTATCTAACTGCTTTCTCCAATAATGTTGATGAAACATGCAATTGCATTTTAATGAGGAGACTGTAAAGTCTGAGGGAAAGTGAAGAAAGAACAAGAAAAAAAGGAAGGAGCAAGCCCTCGGGACCCAGGTTGCTGCAGGTCAGCAGCGCCCACCCTGTCCCTGCTAGGAGAGTGACGCCACCCACATGCATGAGTGTGTGTGGTCAGGAGTCCTGCTCTGCCATTTCCAGACCATGTGAGCTCTGGCACATCGCTAATACTCTCGGGGCCTCTGATTCCAGTAGAATCCACCTCCTCCCAATGGGAGAAAACACGGGTGCGTATCCACCATGCTGTAGGTGTTGGGACACCTAGAGAATGAAAGGGTCAGACATTCTTACTTTCATGATACTTAGAAAGGAAGTGGGAAGGGGAGACTTAGGTTGGGATAAGGACAGTAATAACCCCACAGCAGGCACTTGAGGGAGGAGCCTCTGGGATAACAGAGCCAAAGGCCATGAACACAGAAAGGATTTAATAAATGCCCATTTTCCCCACACCTTATTCCCATTCATTTGTCAAGTTAGCCAAGAGAGGAAATTTTCTTAGCATCATTTCCAGGTAACGTAGAGAGTGAAATTCAGAGACTGTAAGGATTTATCAAGGACAGAAAGTTGGCAGGGCCCAACTTCAAGCCTCACTGTCTGATCTGGAAATCATGGACTTCGGTCACCATGAGAAATGTGCAAGTGGCAACTGGGAACTTTGTGAAATACCCCTGACTCCACCCTAGAGAGTAAGGAAAAGAGAAAGGGGAGCGTTTGGGGAGCCAGCGGTGGACATTGGACTGGAGCATTTGGCATGACAAGGAGCCCTGGGCAGAGCTGAGGGACCAGGACTTAGCGCGCCTGTTCAGGGACCCAGGCTGGCCGCCTTGCTCGGGTCTTGGGCCTGCACCTGTCACCTAACAGATCATGCTTATTGTATCCAGCTCCCTTTTCTGCACTGACATTGTGGATTACATATTCCCCTGGGCTAACTTAATTCCAATTCCCCTTATAAATGATTCTTCATTTGGCCAAAAAAATTTCTTGCTTAGAGTATGGATTGAGGGGTTTGTTGTAAAAAAAAAAAAAAAACACAAATTTTAAAACATAGCATTTGAAGGACACTTGTTTTACAAGGTGTTTCTTGTATACTATTCTTTAAAAGTTCCTTTCAAACCTGGACACACACGTTAAAAAAACCTAGAAAAGTTAAAGTATGTGTTTAATCTTTCAGGAAGTCTGAAGTTCAAGCCCAATCTTCTTGACATTGAATCCAGTGGATATCCCACCAGAGAGGACCTCCCCGTGGATGAAGGGCAGGGGTTAAACATAAGTGAACTTAGCCCAGGTACACTGTACACACAGCTACATTAAGGTCTCACAACGACTGTGTAATGCAGCATTTCTCAGACTGTGTTCCTCAGGGCACCTGAACGGCACCCACACTCCACTGGAGCTTGTTAGAATATAATCATCAGAGCCCATTCTAGTCCTACTGACTGGGAGTCTCTGGGGACATGGTTGTGAATACGCATTTTACTTCATGAGCTTCCCCAAGACCTAGGAACCCACTACTGTAATATGGATGTCGCTATCTCTGTTTACAGATGACAAAAGTGAGAGCCATGAAGGATCAGAATTGCATCCAATTTATACGAGCTGTGGTCAGCAAATACGGGAAATGTTTAAATTAAAACATTTAAAAGTTTATTATAGAAAAAGAGGAAAAGATGCATTGTCATTAATCCTCTTTGCATTACTTCCCATTGCTTCAAACACAATCATCCCATCCTTCTTGCCACTTTTTGAAGCAGTTCCGGACGTCCTCTTTCATGAGTATCTTTTGTGTCTGCTTTGATGCCCTGAATCAATTCAAAATGTTTACAGCAATTTCCATAAAATAAAAACATTACAGTGTCTCCTCATCTACCTTATTCACCAGATCTGTCACCGTGCAACTTCTGGCTCTTTCCCAAAGTCAAAATGACCATGAAAAGTAAACATCTGAATAGATTCAGGACATCAAAGTAGCCATGGAGCACCACTAAAGACACTCGTGAAAGAATGACTATTTTGAGGGACATCAATGGCAATGTGTTATGTTAGCCACTTCTCTCATCTCTGAGACATACTGCTTGACAACCACAACTGTTATGGCTTATATCTAGATGTCCTCCCAAAGCTTCATGTGCTCATAGGTGGGACTTTTGGGAGGTGAATTGGTCACAGGTGTGATACTGGATCAGCGCACTGATGGGTTTGTAGCTAGAGGTGAAGTTGGGAGGTGAACCCTGCTGGGAAGAGGTGGGTCACTGTGGGTGTGGTCTGAAAGGATATATCTATATACCCTCCTTCTTTCTTGATCCCTCACTGCTGCCTGCTTGCCATGCCATGAACTCTTTCTCTTCTTTAATGTCCCTTTACCATGCTGCCCTGTGTTGGAACTAGCTGACCATGAACTGAGACTTCAACAAACTATAACCCAAACAAATCTTTCCTCCTTTAAATTGTGGGTGCTCACTATATGTCAGCCAGCTCTGAAGAAGAAACAGCACTGGAGAGGAGCATGGCAGAGGAGAGCTGCTCACTTCACGGCCTCCAGGAATCAGGGTAAAGAGTGGAGCTCGGGAGGGAGATATAACCTTCCAACAGTGCCCCCAGGGACACTTCTCTTCCCACCAGACCCCCCAACAGTAAGTCAGCTGTACCACTCCCATAATCCAATCAGCCTCCAAAAGCCCCATCTTTTGAGCACATAAGACTTTGGAGGGACATCCAGAAATAAACCGTCTTTTCCCATAATATGTCTTATGTCTTTTCCCATAATACATTGTGTAAAATTTAAATGCTCACCGTATTTTTTTTTTTACTATACCTCAGGTAGCATTGAACCATGGATTCAGGGTCCACTCTTTATTACCCCCACACCTGTGAGCCAGTCAAAATAAACTAATCTTCAGTGAACATCTGTGGTGAAGCACATGAGGGCCAGGCCTGGGTTAGGACCACAATGACACGCAAAGATGAGACCTCTATGCTTCAGTTTACTAGACACTTGCTCTAAGAAAAATGAGGGCGTGGGTATTTGGGGCTGAAAATTTGTAGCATCTGGAACAGGTTATGGAAGATAATGGGTACCCCAACACAACATACTAAAATCTGTTATTTAATTTGCCAACAAACTATGAGGAGGCATTATTATTTTCCTAGTTCAGAGATGGAGATTCCAAGAGCCAGAAGGCTGAGCGAATGATTTAGGGTCCCACTATGAGCGTGAGGCGAACTGAGCTGCCTGAAGTCTGTCTGCCTCTTGAGCTCTGTGTTAGGAAAGTCCTTCGTCTCCATCTGAGCTCATGAAATAAGCAAGCCCCAATCGCTAGCTCCTGAGCTTAGTGTCTTCTGCAACTGCGTGTGGCCAATTAACAGTCTCCCATAAAAGAGACAATGTTAATACCTATAACCTAATACAACAATGTAATAATCATTCTAACAGCAATCAACATCACCAGAACACTTTAATGAATTCCTGATGACTTTCCATCACCTTAAAGAAAATACATTTGAGCAGCCAGTCCCATGAGGAAAGAGAAGACATGAATCATGATTAATAAACTAATCTATAGTAAATGGGTTATTGTGCTTGGGGAGAGCATCACACACTGAATGTTCAGACTTCTACTGAAAGGGCTGGTACAAGTCGGCCAAGTTCTTGTCAGGTTGGCAGCTGAGAATTGCAGAAACAAACACAAGATATGGATCTAGAAGACTAATAACTATCATCCCTCCTTTTAATCAATTCTTTCTTCCCCCACTTCTGTACTTTCTTTTTTCCTTTATCAGTGATGGGCTAGTGAAAAGACAGAAACCAATCCAGCTGTGTTAGTAAGCTTCCCACCACTTGATTTGACCAATTTAAAAGCAGGAAAGGTTTATTTTGTCTCACTACTTTGGAGATTTGAATCCATGGAAGGTTGATCTGTGACAAGGCAGAACATCATAGTGAGAACACAGGAAAAAGGAAGCTGCTCATTTCTTGGTGACCAGGAAGTGAGGTAAAACAGGAAGGAGCTGTATCTCCACAGCCTCTTCAAGGGCACACCCCACATGACCTCACTTGCTCTTACTAAGCTCCACCCGCTGATGGTTCCTTCCAATAGTGCCACCAGCTGGAGACCAAGCCTTCATTTAACACCTGGGCCTCTGGGGGACATTCGAGATATAAACTATAGCCTGGTTATTTAAACAGAGAATTTAATATAAAGAATTGTTCACTCGGAATAAAAGTGATAATGAGTTGAATGGGTAAAAAGAACCTAAATTATCATAGTTCAACCAGCTTCAGGAAGTAGCTCCTGCCACGTGGCTGGGAAAGACTAAGAAGAGATTGGGATCACAAAACCTCATAGTGGGCCCCATCACCCCTGGGGAGGTGGTGCTCATCTTCTGGGACAGGCATCTGGAGGGGTGCAGTGGGGCTGTTTCAGCAAGTGCAAAATGTCATGAGCTATGTGGGAAGGAATTGCTCGTGGCAGGCTGGGGTGCTGCCTAGGGGGTCAGCAACTTTCAGGAGGCCCAGAAGCAGCAAGGGAGAGGAAGGGAGCTACTGTATTCCCCCCTTCTAAAGTATTTCCACATTAAGTGCTATCTGTCCTGAAAAATGAGTGGCTTTGGTTTTCTCAGATACTCTGCAATCTGCCAAATCTCAAATATTATTGTTCAACATGTCTGGGGACCTGGTGCTTGATAATGCATTTGTTATCTCATTCATTTTTCCTCCAAGTTTCTCAAAATCGGGTTTTATTATTCCTTCTATAGAGTGGGCAATCCATCCCCCAGGAGAAGGGCAGCTTCTGGGACTTCTCACAGCCATACAGCTCATCAGATCCAGGCCTGGAAATTTGCAAACAGCCCCGCCCTGGTTCACAGGACTGTGCTGATAACATTGAGCAATTATCACAGCACACTAACAGCATGTGGTACCCCGTTTCCTTGATGTCCTGCATGTGCATAAAGGAAATAAGACACAGAATTCCCCCCAGAGACCCCCCATTCCAGGGAGCACATCAGAAAGCTGCCAAACTGGGTCCTTGTTGCATTCATCACCACAAAATGCCCTAACACAGCCTCCGTGGTGAAGTGGTCCTAAGAGATGCTCTGGGGAAAAAGACCCATCTTGTCAAATGCATTTGGGAAATGCACTAACTCTATCCCCTTCAGGAGGCTCACCTGGCAGCTTGGCCCAAGAAAAACTCTGACAGAAAACATAATCATCTGCAGTGAGTCAAAGTATTCAATTTAGTTCAATCAGGTGTGGTGCAAACTTGTGTCACCAGTCTTGTTTGCCTACAACATTTATTAATACAGATACAGTGTTCTGTATTGCATCTTTGGGAATGCTGCTTTGGAGAAGGTGAGGCTTGGAAGAGGCAGGAAGGGAAATGGGCACTTGTCAAGGTATAGGCCATGGCCTCCGACCCCAGAGGCAGGGGCTGGGGGACTGCCTGGGACGCGGCAGACCCAGGAGTTCAGAGGGGACACCATCAGGTGTGGAGAGACTGTGTCAAAATGTAACTGAGAGTGGACACTTGGAACCCTAATGGGGGAGCAGAGACAAGGAGACAGAAACACAGCAGAGCCAGCAAAAGCTCACTAATTATCTCAGACATCAGCTTCTTAACCTGTTGCCCTTTGAAATGCTCACTGTGTGGCATCTTCAAGTCTCTTTTTATGCAAAGTGTATAACTGATGTACAATTAATATGCAGAACATATTTTTCAAAAGTCATACAAATCAATAAGGAAAAGACAACAGAAGCAAACACAAGAAAGGAAGAAGCAAATATCAACAGAAAAAAATCAATCAACAAACATAAGAAAATGTATTCCTCTTGACAGCAATCAGTGGAATGTAAATTAAAACACAATACTTGGGTTTTGTTTTTTATTCTTTTCACTGAATTGGCTAAAAAATTAAGCTTGATACTACTGAATACTGGTAGTAATATAAAATGGTCTGACCACCTTGGAGAGTAATTTCATAATTTTCATTGAAATTTAAAGTGTACATACCAACTCTGTCCCCACAATTTCACTTCTTAAGTTCTAGGGTAGATAAATGCACAAGATGTTAGGCTGTTGTGTTAGTTTGTGTCACTGGAACGAAGTATCTGTGCTCATAGATTTAGCAGTTTTGCCCCATTATCACTTGGCCCCATGGCCTTTGAGTCTGTGGCAGGGCAGAATGTCATGGTGGGGAACACATGGTAGAGCATGGTGTTCACCTTGTGAAGGCTGAAAAGCAAAGAGAGAGAGAGAAGGAGGAGCTGGAATCCCAGCAACCCTGTGACCTGACTTCCTTCATTGGTGGCCCCACCCTAAAGGTTTCACCACTTCCCCAAACTCCACAGGTGGGGACCAAAGCTTCAACACTCAGGCATTAGGGGACATTCAAGATCCAACTATAACAGCTGTTCATTGCAGAATTGTTTGTGAATAGCCCCAAATTTGCAGCAACCAAAAGTCTCATACTGTGAAGTACCAAACAAGTATGAGCCGGGTCTCCATGTGCTAACAGTGCATAGAGTGAAAATCCAATATTCCTGTACATTCACAATCAAAACATGCCCACTTATACACATGAAGTGATAAATATGTGAAAACACGAGAAAAGACCTGAAAGAAACAAGCCAAAGTCAGGTCAGCAGTTTCCTCTGGAGCTCGTCTGTCTTGCGGGAAAATATTAAGGAAGACCCAGGTTTCGGCTGTGATATCTAAATCTTTACAACGAGAATGTGTTTGTACCTGGCTTACATACTTACTTTTTAAAGGAAACAATTTTATATGAAATGATAAACTAGCATGTGGTACAAAATAAAGGCAGACCTTTCTTTCACTTGACATGGAGCGAACGGGATAGAATATCTATCTGCCATGGAGTTGGAGAGCTCTTACGCTGCGTCTGTAGCTGTCTACCTCTCTTTAGCACTAGCTGCTTCTGCATGGGGAAGAAAATAGCTTCCCTCAAGGAACTACTATGTACTAGGCTCAGTGGAGGGAAGCTTGCAAACATTCACTTATCTATTCTTCACCAAGACTGCATGGGTCCACATTGCTATGCTGAAGCCTGGTGTAAAACCCAGTGTGCCCAAAGATACAACGCAAGTCTTTTAGAAAATTACAACCCTAAATTTTATATATATACATATATATATATATGTATATATATCCCAGTATACTCTATACTCTTTGCAACATATATAACTGAATATGATCAAAATACATTATATGCATTGACTGCCCCCCAGAAAAAGAGAAAAAAAGAGAAACAGGAGGATATGGAGGGGATGGGAGAAAATGATTAAAGTACATTGTATGCATGTAAAAATCTCCCAAAATAAAACACATTAATCTGCATAACCCACATGCACTAATAAAAAAGGCGAGTAAAAGGAAAGCATTAGCGTGCAAAACACACAAAATCATATAAATCAATAAGGGAAGAACAAACACTCGAATGCAAAAGCAGGCACATGAAAGAAACCAACAAACCTCAAAAGAAATAAAAGGTCAACAAATATAAGAAAATATACTCATCTTGTCAGCAATCAGTGGAATATAAGTTAAAACAAGATAATTGGTTTTTTTCATTTCATTCAATTAACTAAAACTAAATGAATTAAACGTGATGTTTCTGAATTCTGGTAGTAATGTACATGCATATAACATACTTTAATCGTCTGGCCACTTTGGAGACAGATCTAGTAGTTTCCATTAAAATTTAAAGTGTGCATGGTCTCTGACAATTTCACTTCTTAGGATCAATTGTAAATGAACGCACAGGTGAAATGTAAGGTTACTTCCTTGACTACCCACCTAAATGCCTATTATCTTTCTATCTAACATCTATGATCATAAATAGTTGTGTTTATAACAATGGCTCTTAATTAAGAATGATTTTGCTCCTCAGGGCATTTTTAACAGTGTCTGGAGACATTTTTACTCATCATAACTGAGGAGGGAGGGTTGCTATTGGCATCTAGTGGCTAGAGGCCAGGGCTGCTGTTAAAACAATCAGCAATACACAAGACATCCCTTTGCAACAAAGAATTATCCACTACTTAACTGGTAAAAGTGCTGAGAGGCTGAGAAAGCCTAGACCAGTCGTGGTGAACCTCTGGCATGAGTGCTGCAGCGAGATTTTGTATCGTTGAAAGCTCTAAAATGTTCATTATCACTGGCCTGGACTGTACTTAAAAGAGCTGCATGTATTACACAACTTCAGGAAGGTTCTAACACGGTCAGCACAAAATTCCCATCTTCTGTTTTGTCTCTAAACCAAGATATAGCCAGGTCCCTCAGCTGGGTAATATAGGCAATGAGAAATTATTGCTCACTGCCCTTTAGAGAAAAGTCAGACGAGTTATCTCTGTAGTTTTTTGGGAGCCCAAATAGGAGAGCAGCAGAGTCTAATCCAGTCAAAGATAATGCTGCCAAAGCTGGGGTAAAGGTTAAAGAGCAGGTGAAAATAGTCTCTTTGATTTTTTTTTCACTAGGGAAAAGGCTTATGGCAGTCCTAACCCATTAGACCAGGAAAGTGCAAAGAATATTAATAAGTAAACAGAAATAGCCCATATTGTGTTTGGATTCTGTCCTCTTTTTCTGATCAGATAGAATTTGGACTTGAAGATGTGTTTGGATAAACAGTCTTTCTGAGCATTCCCCTTTCGGTATGAATTCTTCTCATTTTCTGCCTTTTAAAGTCTATTTCCAATAGTGAAAAGGTTCCAGTGATAATTAAAATCTAAATCTATCCATCCATTCATTACAAAATAGAATACTATCTCCTGTAAAGCTCTCAAAAATAATGAAGTTCCATATCTGCCCAGAATAGCTGTGATTCCAAATAGATAAGTTATACAGAAGAAATATCCAGAAATGCAGTAAAATTAATTGCTATTTTTGAGAAGCTGTTTTAAAATGCAGTAATTAATTGACCTACTGTTTGAAGGCCATTCTCCTTTTGCTGATAGCCACTCTCTGAGAAAGCCAGACTGCTTCCATTTGAAAAGCCATCTCCATTGAAACCCCGTGAAGGAGGAGAGTGCTGCGTTTTCTTGGTCTGTGCACCATAACCAGATAGTGCTTCATAAGATATTCTTTGAGCCCAATGAGGGGAACAAGCCAACAATGATCTTGAAAAAGGCGCTTCTGGAATCTCCTGAAGCTAAGAAACCTTTTACTCAACAGATTGGTTTTATCTGGTGAAAACTTTCCCTTGGGGATTTGTGTCTTTGTTCCCATGGGTGGCAGCATAGTATTAGGGTCAATCCTTCTTTTTCATCATTTATCTAATGCACAAGGTAGAAATGAGAATTCTGTTTCCTTCTCTTTCCTCTTATAATGATGTCTTGTGACTGGTAGGTACAATGACCATGGAAAGTAGCAGTTGGGTCAAAGTCTCAGGGCTTCTACAGACTGCCACATACTTCCATCTTTGAATAGCACAACATTCATCCCGACCCCAAATCCATCCCACTCACCTTTCTGCTCCCATCTTCTTCCAAGGCTGACCTACCTAGTCTGCATCCACAGACTTCCTTGCCTTGTGGCATAGCCCACATGTTACCAGCCAAAGACTCAAGAAAGAGAAGAATGAGATCAAGATATTTAATCCTCAGATTGTCTCCCTCCCTGCAGTGCCCTGTCCAGCTGGCTCTTTCAGCTACATGTCCTGTCACAGTTGTCTCTCTTCTTCCCACTCTCCTTCCAGGTGTTGGTGCCTTCCCTGTCTTTGTGCTTATCGGCCCAGAAATAATAATGCTCCTTCTGTTACCAGCTCATGGGCTCACCTCGTTCCCTTGTGGTTCCCCTATACTTTACTCACAACTGGGTAAAAAAGAGTCTCCATTAATTCTCCTCCCAAAGTGCAATTTGAATGTCATCTACTTCCAGCTGGAACCAGACCAATTCAATTCCCCCAGGTCTCTGTAAACTTGATTTTACCTGGGTGATTTTGCCTTAGCTTTTGAACACCTTCTTGTCTTATATTCAAACTGCACTCAGGTCTGATGTAGTATGTAAAGTTATTATCTCAGTCCCTTGAGTGAAAAGCAGAACCATAAACTATTTTTGAGAAAGAGCAGCTAAACATAAGAACTATTGTTTATTCTGGGAGTGGGAGAATGGAAACAAATGAAGAAGGCATATGGCAGACCCTAACATTTCAACTCTGCCCTGGGTCAGATTAAGACAGATTTGCACAAACAGTAAGAGTTATTTGTCAAAGTGTTTGGACTGTCTTTCTCATAGACTTTGGAGTTGAACTCAAAGTTTTCCCACATCCCTCTTAATTTAAAATCCGAACGCCATGTGTCATATTCCTGGAGCCAGGGATCATGGCCCAGAAATTAAACTGACTTTCCACCCTCATGATCCCAAGAGATTAAAAACTAACTAGTTCTTCTTCTTTTTTTCTTTTTTTTTAATCTGTCTTGTTTTATTTTCCTTCAATCTTTGCCCGAGGCATGAAGACAAAAGTTTCTGCTCAGTAACTCAGAGTGGGTGCTGAATAATGGTGGGTTCTCACATCTGTTTCTCCCAGGGGAAAAATAATGTACATATATGTACATATTTTGGTTCTTTCTTTTTTCTCAACTTCTTCTCAATCCTTCTTCCTTGTCTTCCTTCTCCTCTTCTTCCACTTCTACCACCACTTCTTTCCCCCTTTTTCTTCTCCTTCCTTCTCCTTCTTCTTCATCTTCATTTTGCAAAGAGAATCAATGACATCACCCCAGTGATACCACCCAGAAATTCCTTAAGTAAAAAGAGCTCAAATATGACTCCTAACACAACATCAGCCCCTCCTGCTACCTAACAGATAAGGCAATTTTACCAACACTTGTAACTCCCACACATCTCAATGAAAACTACAAAGTCAAGTCCATAAAGGGACCTTCTTGTCCTAAGGTTGTCAGAGATTGACTATTTTTCCCACATGCAGCCTGTACTCTGACATTTTACAAAACAAATTGACAGAAACACAAAATACGGGGGTTCCCCACTTGAACAGAGTCTAGTAGCCTGGTTTCGAGTGGGGACTGTGTTGCAAAACTGACATCCATGCAGAAGCCACCCTACATCTCCTCCCATTTTGACTATTCTACAGACTTTACCAGGGTTTGGGGGTTCCAGGGACTCATAGAGATTCTTTCTAGGTTCTTCTTGTCCTGAACAAAGAATTGGACGAAACAAGCACAAAAGGTAGTGAGGTTTTACATGTATTAAAGGTAGGAAAAGCAATACACCCTGCAGATCGAGTGTAGGCCAATTAAAAGTAGGAACATAAGTACACTCTGCAGGGCAAGGGCAGACCACTGTGATACAGAGAGCACAGTGGCCATGAGTTTAAGGAGGGCAGTCTTCCGTTTCTCCCACTCCTCAGGCTGAGGTCAGGGCTAGTCTGTCCTATCAAAATCCTACTTGAGTTCATGCAAGAATTAAATTTACCATTCTCTAGTGGGTCCCAGGTGCAGGGATTTGGGAACTGTTTTTCTGTACATTTCCTGGATCTTCATTATTGACAGGTCATGCCCACTTCTTCAAGTCGTTTGCCACTCCCTAATATCCTGCCTCGTATAAGATAAATTTCCACGTGTGGAAACAACTGAAGAGAGGGTCCATGTACCCAGGATCTCCGAAGCTGCTTTTGGTTCTAGGAAAGGATGCCTGGAAGGTGGTAAAAGTCCAGACTGTCTTAAGTTATGGGGTGAAGTTACCTTAGCTCCCAGTAATCTTAAAAAAATGTCCTACTTTCTTATGTCTAGCCCAACTATTCCTACAGACTGAGGTATTAGTTACTGAGTCTATTAAACCAACAGTCACCCCATCTTTGCAAACTGTTCCAGAAGAAACCTAATGGCTTCACAATATTGGTATTCTACAGAATGCTTCCAAGGCCGTTGTGCAAATGTGTGCCTTAGTCAATACTCATTAAGGTGATTTTACATACAGGAACACTTAAATAACTAAATCAATCTACCATGAAGAATGAGAGTGAATAATGATAGAGCAATGAAGAAAAATACCCTTGAGGAGCTAGAATAAGGATCATAATGTCTCTTAATTGACTCTCAAAAAAGAATTCTTCACAGCCTAATGTAGTGCCATTTTTAAATTGAATGTCTATTAGCAATTATTTTTCACATGCTTCTAATACAATTTTTTGGTTTTTGTTTTTGTTTTGTTTTTTGTTGTAGTATATAGCAGATTAAAAGTTGTACACATCATTTAAAGGGTAAAGACTATAGGGGGAAAGAGGGAGACCTAGGTTAGAAAGCAATTCTGGAGCTTAGGAGAGTATTAAGAAGATGATGAAGCCATGTTTTAGGACTGACACAAGAAGTGTGCATTTTAGATACACAAAGTGATAACATTCATCATAGAGGATTTGTACCTGTACGTGATAAATCTTGCTGCTTCTTTTTCTCCCATTCCCCTCCCCTCCCTTCACTCCCTCCTCCCTCCTTATTTACAAAGCTTTTTTTTTTCCATTTTTTCCCTTCTATTCCTTATTTCTCTTGTCCAATTGAAAAAAAAGAAAATTTAAAATAAAATAAAATAAAATAAAATAAAATAAAATAAAATAAAATAAAATCTGGAAAAAAAAAAAAGGACCATGCTATAGTCTGGGGCACTTACACAATGAACAAAAAAAGATACATGTGCTCAGTCACTTCTAAAGGAGTCATTTTACGGGCAAAGAGTGAAAAAAATGGGAAAATAAAAAAGAATCCTAAATTATCAAAAAACACGTCCTAGATTCACTAGTAAGGCCGTATGGAAGATTCCAATGTCTTTCTCAGATTCCCCCTCTACAGCAAGATGCCCTTTTCTGTGACGTCGGTTCTGTTCTTCCTTGCCTCCAATGCAAATAGAAAATTCCATCAGGAATTTTTGAGATTTCTCCTCTTCTGTTTTTATTCCAAGGGACTGTTTTTCGTATCTTTCTCTTCATCTTGATCTCTTGCCTCATGTAACCCTGATTCTGTTTCAGAATGGCTATTGCCAGGATATGCCTTAAATGTCTTATATTTTTAACTTATCTTGGCATATATCATTATCACAAATTTACTTTTTCTCTGAATACCTAGAGCAATACTTCTCTTACGTGCAAAATATGTATTCATTTATATATTTATTTAACTAGCCCCAAACTGGAAAGAATAAAACTAAGTCCTGTCCTTTCTTGGAGCTGGGGTAGACAGAGTCCACGGTCATCACTTTGTTTCCTTGGAATGGTGGCCACATTCATTCAGGGGGCTTGGGTTTCACTTTCTCCTAATCCAATGACCAGTTTCTCTGCCACTATTTATGCTCCATTTTTTTCATACAACAAAAATAACCCAGTATAAAATACATTCTAGCATCATTTTTTTTTATTTTTACATCTCTTTGGGTTATTATTACATTACATGCCTCCCAAAATAAGTAATAATATAAAAATTAACTGAAGCCCAAGCTACAGCTTGGGCTCTGGGATTGTTGGGTTTATAATGAATTTCTCACAATGTCTGTGAATAGTCGGTGACATTACCGACATGTGAGACAGGATGCTTTCATTTTCTTCAATGGTTACAGATCTATTCAATTAATTAGCTGTGAGAGTTTTTTTTTTTAAGGCAGGTTTCAATTATCTATATTTCTCTCCTAAACAATCAGTTTTATCAATAATTTAGTCAATGTGTTAACAGAGTCGTGGGTTGTAATATATTCTCTCATTTTTAAACCTTCATTATGAATTATCTGATCTCTCTCATTCCTAACTTTTCTTAAGAATGAATGGTTATTTCCTATTTTTCTTTGAGTAGATTTCTAGAAACCAATTGAATTGATCTGTTTTATTAGTTCTGAGAAAGAGGAAAGGTGTTGAACACTCCCTAGAATAATTTCTGTCTTCTATTTTTCTAATTACTTTCTATTTCAATTTATTTCTGTTCTTATTTTCATCATTTGCATTTACACAGTTCCCCTACATTGGTTTTGGGTTCTCGGGCTAATGTCTTCATTTGGCTGAGTAGTTTAATTGTATTACCTCCTATTTAATACGGAATTGACTTGCTATTATGAACCCACAGTCTTGGCACTATAATATATACTTATGATAAAATATTCTTACCTTTATTTTATTTCTAAATAATTGGTAATCTAGAAACTATCACTCTTTGTCTCAAAATTATTTTTGGAGAACAATTTTAATTTTCATTGTTATTTGGTTTTACTGTTATTTTAAGTTTGTATTTACCTAACATTAAATATGAAGAGTTGATTTTATAAAATACTTGCTTAAAGAAATTTATTATGCTTATTTTTGTGGCTTAGAATAGCATTTTATAAATCTTCCATGGAAGCTTAAAGAACATATTTTTATCTTAATACGTGCATATCCTCATTAATTATTTTATTTAAATTTACTCATGCACCTATTTATTTTTAGTCTATCATTTCTGTCAAGGGTAAGAGAGCTGTGTTACTGTTTCCCAAAATGTGTTTCAGTAAACTTCTCATTTTATTTCTGTCATTTTTAAGCTTTATATATTTTGATGTTACGTTATTCAGCAAATAAATTTTCATGACTATTTTATCTTCACTGCAGATTGTAAAGTGACACTCTTTGTCTCCTTTAAATATTATTTTTCCTGCAATAAAGTTTGTCTCAACTAACATTGCCAGCCCTGTTACCTTTGCTTTTGCACTCTCACAATAATGTTCTGGCCATTCTTCTTACCTCCTTGGGTCCTCAGCTTTATGTAGTACCCAGTGAGGACTTACTATTGAATACAATAAGAGAAATGTGGTCTTTTCGGTTGTTGGGAAATATTGTCAATTATACAGAATCTTTAAAAGTAATTTTTAAAAATGCTTACAGAACCTCTTCACTGGCAGCCACTGCACACAGAGCCATCTCTGTGTAGCTTCCTCAGGGAGCAAAGCTGTGAATCATCAGCCCTTTGCTTCATTTCATGCCTGGCTACTGGTTGGAAGAGCTTGGCACAGACACTACCAGGCCTCTGGGATATATAGTCAGTTTGGTACTCTGTGAATACATGTAAATGAGAGAGATAAATAAGATGTCATTTCTAGGTAAAATGTTGGTGTTTGCAGTAAGAATATGGTCCAGAAGGCACTTCTCCATGTGTTTTCCTCCCAATGTCATCTTTCTTATTCTCAACATAACAGCGGGAGGATAACAAGGTGTGTATTGCAGGAAACTGGAGAAATTCATACTACAGATTTAAGATAGCACTTTTAGTGACCAAGTCAGGCTTGGACAAAATATTGGTCCACCAAGCCCAGGGGCAATGTCAGACATATGTGAAGAGATCTGCTGTAAGCACTTTGGACATAATTACATCAACTGCACCTCAAGTTCCCCTTCTGTAAAATAAGGAGTCAATAAGGCAAAGGAGTGCATGTAAAATTCTGGAACAGATTTCATGGCATGTAGTAACCAATACACAATAGTTAATATTATGACTGACTGACTTGGGCATCTTGTTTTATGTCTGCTTTTTATACTGGTTTACCATTTGCTCTTTGAATTGTACTATTATAATTTTTATCTATATTTTGGGTGTGCTCATATTTCTCCTAGTTATTTGGAAGGCATTCACTCTTTTAAGATTTTTGCTTTGGCCTACTTTTATATATTCAAATCATTTTTTCTCTGGTTTTTGTGATTAATTGTCAACTCCTACCCCTTCATAAGATGAGCAATTTACTGTGTTGACTTTTTTATCCCCCTCTCCATACTTATTTTTTATTTGATTAGTACTGTGTAATTAAGATCCATCTCTTGAGAATTACACTGATATTTACATTCAAATTAGAAGAATATTTTGCAGTTTTCAGTTTATATTAATGGTTTTCTTTTTTCACAGTCACTCTTTTAATGTCACAGTTTCCCCATTATTGAGTCATTCATTTCAAGTCTTAGTTTTGTAGCTCTCATAACGTTCTTTTTCCCTCAAACAAGAGCAAGCTAATGGAAAGAATGTTTTAAAAGTTTCAATTTGCTTTTTTAAATTTTATTTTAGTGGTACCTTTTAGATATACATAGTGATAATATTCATCATAGGGAATTTGTACCAGTACATGATATATCTTGCTGCTTCTTTTTTTCCCATCCCCTTCCTCTCCCTTCAACCCCTCCTCCTTCCTTATTTACAAAATCTTTGTTTCCATTTTTTGCCTTCTATTCTTTTTTCTCTTGTCCCTCCTCTCCTTTCCTCCTCCCCTTTCCTTTTTTTCCTTCCCATTTGAACAATTTCTTCCCTTTCCCAATATAATACATGCACTAAGCTAAAATCAAATGGATCAAAGACCTAAATATTAAAACAGAAACACTAAATCTGCTGGAAGATAGAATAGGTAGAACTCTTGAAGACAAAGGTGTGGCAAAGACTTTATGAACAAAACCCCAATTGCTCAGGAAATATGACAAGGAATCAACAACTGGGATCTAATCTTATTAAAAACTTTTTCACAGCAAAAGAAACCACCAACACAGCAGAAAGACAACCCACACAGCAGGAAAGTATTTTGCTAGCTGTTCCTCTGACAAAGGACTAGTATCTCAAATATATAATGGACTCAAAAAAATCAGACCCCTGAAATTTAAAGACCCAATCCAAAAATGGGCAGCTGAAATGAATAGACACTTCTCAAAAGAAGTAGAAACAGCAAATAAACATATGAAAAAATGTTCAACATCACTGGTCATTTGAGAGATGCAAAATAAAACGACGGTGAGATTCCATGTCACTGCAGGAAGAATGGCTATTATCAAGGAATCAGCCAGTAACAAATGCTGGAGAGGCAATGGGGAAAGAGGAACACTTCTCCACTGTTGGTGGGAATGTAGACTGGTGCAACCACTGTGGAAGTCAGTGTGGAGATTCCTCAAAAACTAGGACTAGAGGTTCCATTTGACCCAGCTATTCCCCTTCTTGGTATCTTCCAAAAGAATTAAAAGCATCATCCCACAGCAATATATTCGCACCCATGTTTATAGCAGCACAGCTTGTAATAACTAAATCTTGGAAACAACCCAAATGCCAATCAACTGATGAATGGATAAAGAAAATGTGGTTTTTTTATACAATGGAGTACAGCCATAAAGAATGATAAGCTTGAGATATTTCTAGGTAAATGGATTCATCTTTGTTTCTTTTGTTTTGTTTTTTGTTTGTTTGCTTGGTGTTTTTCGTTGTTGTTCTTGTTGTTGTTGTTTTTGGTGCTGGGGTTGGAACTCAGGACCTTCTGCAGGCAAGCACTGTAACCACTGAGCTAAATCCCCAGCCCCAGTGGATCCATCTTGAGGCCATATTCTTAAATGAAATAAATCGGACACACATGTTTAAATACTGCATTGTTTCTCTGGTGTGAGAAACTGAAAGTGTCAGCTTACTTTTTATGCATCTGTGTGTGTATGCGGGTGTGTGCTGCCTCTACCCACGAATAGCAAGTGTCTTGGTTCACTCTCTGGTGGTATAACTGGCTACCACAGACTGGGTAATTCATCATGAACAGATGATTATTTAGCTTACAGTTCTGGAGAACGAGAAGTCCAAGGGCATGGTGCTAGTATCTGCTGAACATCTGGTGAGACCCTTCCTGGCAAGATAGAAGAGAGAACTGAATTGTTTTAACAATTTCCTTGACAATACATTAGCCTATTAATCATGGCTTTACCCCTTCATGAAGGCAGAACTCTCATGATCCAATCACCTTGATAGCTCCTCCTCCAAATACCATTAACATGAACGTGCGGATTAAGTTTCCAACGCATAAAATGTGTGTAGCACACTCAAACCACAGCAAATGGCCAATTGGTTGATTACAATGTTCTTAGATCATACACCTCTCTGCAATCACTGTACAGGTTGTTCCTTTTTCTGGCGTTCACTTTGTCCTACTGGGTATGAATATTTTTCAATGTCTTTACTTTTAATACAGTGGGGATTTTTGATCTCCATATTTAGATTCTTTGAGCTTCAGAAAATTGCATCTAATTATAATCTTGATGATTATTTTCTTTCTATTCTCTTTTCATCTTCAGAAATATCTAAAATTTAAGTATATTATAGCCATTCTGTATATATCTTTCTTTTTTTTCCTTTGTACTCCTGTGACTATTGTATGTTCAACAAATATTTCAGAAAGAAAGGAAGAGAGAGAGAGAGAGATGAAAGAAATGGAAGGAAAGAGGAAAGAGAAGGAGGGAGGTGAAGTTCATCTGAAGACATGTTTTCAAGTTTAGTTCACTCAGTTTTGAATCTGACTTTCTGATCATTTCTATCTTAACTGTGGGTAGTTAGCACATCATCTCCTGTGGCTGAATGTTAGCTTCCTTACAATGTTTTCTTGTATCATCCAACTCCATTTTCATATCAGTCTGTGTTATGGTCATTTAAAAATGTTTTGCAAATAATCTTTTAAGTCCTAACCTTTCGGATTTCATCAAGCATTCTATATATTCCTCTACACCCGATTCACATACTATATTTTGCTCAGCAGTACCCCTCCGCAACACACACACACACACACACACACACACACACACACACACACAAACACACACACTGACTTGGTAGACACTCTCCAGTGGCACCATATGGAACTGCTAGTCCGTAACATGTTTTTCTATTCAGGTACTAACAGACCAAGGGGAGCTCCTGTCTTAATTCATCTGTTCAGTTCTCTGACACTTGAAGTCAATAACTCAAGGCAACTTAGGAATTACCTTTGTTGTATGCCCTGCTGCCAGGGACTTTCCTGTCCCTGCTCTCACTCATTCCTGGCTTTTACTTCCCGTGCATAGATATCAGTGGGACAGAATAAGATGTAGAGGAGTCAAGGCTGTTCTAAGCGCAAGAGGGAGCATAAATAAATAAATACCTTTACAATTGGCATATATCCTGGGTCTCTGAGCCAGTGAGACAGAATGAGTGTGTGAGTGTGTGTGTGTGTGTGTGTGTGTGTGTGTGTGTGCTCACTAGATGAAATATTTAATTTTCATCCTATATTCTTTCATGTACACAAAACACAGTTTTACCATCTACTGCTTTTATTTTTCTCCATGTGCTTTTATTTTAGTATGTGTTCATCCTAGAGTACATTTATCCTCATCGAAAACAAACTCAAGATTCAAGCTCCCTGACAAAATTATATTCTTGTTGGCTCACCAGCAGACTGATGTTCTAGCCCACAGACCAGCGACGGTAAACCTTTTAGATCTTTCAGTTACACAAACGACCCACAGCAGAACATGTGCCACAGGTTCACCACCACGGCCACAGACTACACTCAACGAGTAAATAAATAGGTGATTTTGAAAGTTTAGGATTGATTGAACAAGATACATTTTTTAAAATATTATGGACAACATTCTCCATGACGTTTCTATTTATTCTATTTACATTGGTTTACAAATACATTTTTTAAACTTTGAAATTAAGAAAATATTCCTACCAGCATCCAACATATTGTCATAATTTTAATGACAGTGTATTTTGTTAGTCCTCCTTATAAGTTCCAATATTTTAATTTCTTATGTATAACCATAAAACTGCTGTAATGCATAGAATTAGTGCATACCACATTGTGAGATTCAGTGTGCACATTTAGAAGTAGTGTGATACACTGCTTTTTAAGATTTTTCTTCATGAAAGTCATTAAAGAATATTTGGGAAACAAGGAGGAAATATTCCCTTAATTCCACTACTGCAATGCCATCATGATTTAATACCTAGATACATTCCCTTCCAGGCCTGTTTTTCTGTGTGAAGTTTCCAAGTATGTGGGTGGGAAGTGATTCACCAGCCAACCTCCAGTGTCAGGGTTGAATCGTGAAATTCAAGAAAAGGCAAGTCCGAGCAGCTGAGACATTATTTTTATAATTTGTATCTTCCCATTTTGAAAAATAATTGTTGCTATGAAAAACCCTCCACAGTTTCACACCCCAAGGCAAAGAGAAATTCAAACCACCTGAGGGGGCAGGAAGCTGACAGCAGCTCAGAGTGCACCAGAGAGGTAGCTGCATACAGAGGAGCATGTTGGAGGAGAGTACAAGGCCCTTTAAACATGGCTTTATATTAATATCATTATTCACAGTCCGTAAATTTAACAATTCCTAGTAACAGAAACCTAGAAACCTACAACTCATCATCGAGGGCCTGATCCATGGAAATGTTATTTTAGGGCAAATCCACCCGTGTTCAAAATGATACAGGAAGAGAAAATTTGGGTGGAAAAAGAAAGCCAGCTAAGGTGAAACAGACAATCTTCTTGGAAAATATAAACTAGGTATTCTATCATATTTTACAAAGAAAAATCAGAGTTTAGTATTAAGGTCTTGTTTTTTTTGTATTCAAAGTTTACATGAATTACACTTATTCCAACCATCTAAAAATCTCTAGAAAGTTTTCATTTCAAATTGGGTTCAACCATGCTAACCTATCTTTTGATTACCTCATTAAATCCTAAATTAGATCCCACTCTTCACCGCCCCCAGCTCCCCTACACCTGTTCTGCTAATTACAGAAATCTGAACCAGGCTTAAACCAATGGCGTACAGGTTCAAGCTGCTGATAACATGGACAGAGCAGATAAAAGAACTACCATTCACCTCAAAGGACAGAGCTCTGCCCAAGTGTGTTCCTGGGTGAGTGTGATAATATGTATACACAATTAGATGACATAATCACATGTGGTTTTCTTTGTTAGCTCTTGTGCACATTAATATACTACATAATATGTGACATTTTAGATCCTCATTGACTTAATGTGATAGAATTTGCAAATATCTGCATTATATTAAATATCATCCTTTTGATAATTATATGACACAACATGCAATGCACACACCAGCTTTTCTTTCTTCTGTTCAAGATTTGAACTGAGAAGGCTATTTGGAAAATGCCAAAGTAGACTATTCCCTAGAAAAGTTGAACCACTCATATGCAAAGGTTGAGACTCTTTGATACCATATGAAAACAGATGTCTTCCACTGAGAAAAGAAAGGCACTATTTAAATTTCGGGGTAGGAGGGGGTTGTAGCTGTTTTTGGTTTTTGCACAACTAACCAACTCCTTCTTATTCTATTTATATAAAACAGTTACTTATACAGCATAGGTACTTAGTTATGTAAGTAGCCCCTTTCCACAAAGACACTGGTTTTATTATTCCATACATCTTTCTAATTTGGATACCATTTTGGAAAGGAGTATGGAATAATAAAACTGTAGGTCCAGTGAAGTATACTCCTCCTCAGGCCAATTGTTGCATATTTTGATTCCTAAATCCTTGCAAGGATGTCATTTAACAGGACCCAATCCTAGGAGCTTCCTAGAGGAATTTGAACCACTTCACTGGAGAACTTTTGAGGACGTATGGGAAAGAAGAGGAAAACTAACCGGAGACCACTGGGCCTCCTCTTTTCAAAACAGCTATAAGTGATGATTCTCCTCTATCATATATAATTTATGTGGAGCTTGGCAATTTCTGAGCAAAATGAATTAAAAATAAGATGTGCAGCCATGTGAAATAGCTTTGGTTAAGCTTTTACTGAGAAGAACTAAATTCAAGATCGAGATGTGTATATGTGCTTGTGTACATCAGAGAGAGAAAGAGACAGAGCAAAGAGGGAGAATGAGAATAGAATACTGTATGTTCTCTGTTTCCGTGGTAGGTAAGGTTGGCAGTGGGGGTCATCTATCCTGACAAGTGGTATTTTCCCACTGACACTGTTTCAAAAGTCAGTTATGCTATTACTTTTACTTTTTTGACAAACAACACACCCTCTACTGCCTATATTCACGGCAAACTCACCCCATTTCCCACCACTGCTGCCATACTGGCTTTTGCATATGGTTACCTTATCTTTATAAAACAAAATCAGCTGGAGAAGTTTCATCTTTTATCCCCATTTGAAGGGGAGGAACTTAAAATTTGAATTTAAATAACATGCCCTTGGTCATGCAACTAATAAGCAGTCGAACCAGCATTCAAACGCAGAACAGTCCCATCTAAAAGTTGCATAAACATAGGAACTCCACAGAGATGGTGACGGAGCTTTTATTCAGAGAGAGAGGAAGAGAAGAAAAGTCAAAGGATGTACAGAAAATTACAGATTGCAGGCTGGGGATGTAGACCAATGATAGCGCACTTGCCTAGCACATTCAAGGCCCTGAGTTCCATCCCCAACACTGTGAAAAAAAGAAAGCCAGAGTGGCTACTTATAGATTTTTTGGACTAAGATCTTTCTTCTCTTATCATTTTTATTTCATTTTATTTTATTTTGATTACCATCTGTCACAGGCCGAATTCTCTCCTCCCATACATTGAAGCCTTAACCCTAGTATCCCAGAATATGACTATTTTAAGAAGTGGAGGTTTTAAAGAGGTAATTAAGGTAACATGAGGCCGAATGGTTACCTAACTCAATCTGATGAGTGAGTGCCCTTATAAGAACTGGAAATTTTGACACAGACAGTACAGGGCCAAGCCCGTGCGAAGACACAGTACAGAGAGAAGGCCTGAGAAGACACAGGAAGGCAGCCATCTACCAGTCAAGAAGGGAGGCCCCACAAGAAATCAGACTTACTGGTACCTTGATCTCAGACTTCCAGCTTCCAGTACTGGGAGAAAATAAATTTCTGTTGTCAAAATAGCCCAGTCTACAGTCTTTTGCTAGGGTCGCCTAACAAACTAGTGCACCACGATTCGATGCACATGGAGGTGATATTTTGGGGGTCTTACCCAGGCTGAGACTTGACAAAGCTGACTGTGGAGGCTGACTCATTAGTGGTTCTTTTAGTTCGGCAAGAACAGATCTAGAGGGCCAAGCCAAGGACACACTGTTATTTGCACCCAAAGCAGAGGGAGGCTGGCTCCAGAGCCACATTCCTCTGAGGGCTGTACCCCACCTTTCTTCTTTGTCTTTGTCAAGTGGATATTTCCCAGAACGCGGTAGTGAAAGGAACGCTGGCTGCTGGTGGCAGAGGAGTGCTCAGTCGAGGAGCTACTGAATCGCGGCCTTAACCAAACGTGAAATGACAGAACTGTTTCCAGCAGAGGATTAGCTGAGCCAACGCAAGGCAAACACAACGTATTCTGGCATTGCTTTTGACAGATGGAAATAAAACAAACATTAGCAACCGGATTGCAGCTAACAATATGCAAAATTAAAGAAGGTACCTTTTTAACTTTGTCTGGAGGCCCACCGGCTTTTCTTATAAAAACCTGCAGTAGCAAAAAGACAGAGCTGTTAATCTCGTTATACAGCCAGTTAGCACATGCAAACAAGGAGAATTAAAAGTCTTTGCATTCAGGGGAGGAAAGAGATATTTGACACATATATTTATAAAGGAGACTGGACTGGAAAATAGCACTGCTATATTAATCAGAAATGGTGTAAAAAATACTTAAATAATACAACAGAATGTGCAGGGGGAGCATAAGCTGCTTACAAATGGAAGCCTAAGGTCTAAGTATATTTTATTTGAAGGTTAAATTTTCAATTAACTTTTTTCAGCTAGTTGCCATCCCTTCCAAGCATCACTGTTAATTGCTATAAAACAATGTCTCTCACTGTTTGAATCCTGGACATGGAAACCAGAAACTGTCAGCCATCTAATGGGCATCAGAGTATTGGGGTAGAAATCAAAATTACTGTATAAAAGCAGAACCAAAATATCAGCTGCTGAGAAGCCAACTGATCTATTAAAAATCACTTTTTTATATGTACTTTCTTCATTTGTTTACTATCTTAGTACATTTGCAATAACAAAACGCCTAAGGCTGAGTTCTTTTTTTTTTTTTTTGTGGTGCCAGGGATCGAACTCAGGCCCTTGTGCTTGCAAGGCAAGCACTCTAATCACTGAGCTAAATCCCCAGCCCGGCTGAGTTCTTTATAAATGATAGAAATGTATTTTTAGAGCTCTAGAGAATGGTGAGTCCAAGGTCAAGTTGCTGGCAGCTTGGGGGTCTCATGAGGGCCAAGTCTCTGCTTCCAAGATGGTGCACAGGGTCCTGTGTCCTCAAGTGGTAGAAGAGCAGACCCACTCCCAGTTAGACGGCTTTACTCTTTCATGACTTAATCACCTCCTGAAGCTTCCTCCCCCTTAGTATAATTATATTGGCAATTAAGTTTCAACATATGAATTTGGAGAGACACATTCAGACCATATTACTCAGTTTTTCTAAAGTTACATCTCTAAGCAGGAGCCCATCATTGAAAAGTGCAAATAGAGATTTTCTATTATTGGAATTTCTAAATCTCTCAACTTCAAAGGTTTGTGACAGACCATGGTCTATATACACACTCAGTGTTTGCAGAGGCAAAAGAATCTGCATTCTTCTTTAGAATGGAACAACAAGCCGGGTGTGAAGGCACACACCTATAATAAATACCAGCAGTTTAGAAAGCTGAGGCAGCAGGGTCAAAAGTTCAAGCTTAGTCTAGGCAATTAGTGATTTATGAGACTCTGTCTCAAAATTTAAAAGGAGCTGGAAATGTAGTTCGGTGGGAAGGCCCTGGGTTCAGTCCCCGCCACCTCCCACCAAAAAACAAAAAAGGAACAAGACTTAGGAAACCATGTCCCTGGATGCAAGGAAGCTTTATCCGCACCTCCTGCTGGATAACACTTGGCTTAACACTTGGCTTGTCTTCACAGCTGACACCCTCACTGTCTAGGAGAACAGTAAAGAAAGAGAATTCAGGAAGTAACTGGATGACCAACAATTGGGCTTGGAATAAGATTAAATGCTGAGTTGAGATCAGGATTAGAATGTAGGTTTGGGGTATAGATACACTTACAAATGTTTTAGCTGGAAGATACATGTTTTAGATTAAGAGTCAGAATTAAGTATAAGAATGAATTTAAATGACGAATAAAGGGAAATAATAGCAGTGAAAATTAAATGTGTAGGTTTTTGTTTAATTTTAAATTGCTAGTTGTCATAGAAAAAGCATGCATTTTTTAAGTAGGCAAATCTAGTTCTGCAAGCCAGTTCCATCTCTTAATACATACATAACCTCTACAATCACCAAAACTCTCAGCCTCGGTTTCTTCCTCTCCAAGACGGGAATAATCATGTCCACTCTGCTTTCTGGAAGTTTTTACATTTATCCAGAAAATATAAATCTACAGGTGATAGATTTCATCAGTGACTCTCAGCTCAGAATAATTTTGCCCCCCTTTCCTCAAAAGACCACTTAGCATTATTTGGAAACATTTCACAAGTTGATAGGGTGCTCACTACCAAAGTCTAGTAGATAGAGGCCTAGGATATTGTACATATCCTAAAATTCACAGGACAGCCACCTCAATAGTTATTTATCTACAAATGTCAATAGTATTGATGCTGATAAACCCTGTATTAGAAATAGATAGCTAGATGATAAAAGATAGCGGAGAATTTGATGATTTATGGATACATCACTTGATTGATACATAGAAGAGATATATTTTGACATGGGATGCACTAGGCATTCAACAAATGGAAATGATTTTTTATTAAACCTGATGACAGGATTAATAGCATTAGAGCTGGGATGAAATGAAGGATGATGCTAGAGATGAAATAATAATCTTAGTTATAAGAATGTGCCAGTCGCCATGCTAAGTGCTTGGTGTACATAGCTCATTTAAGACAGGTTCATCCTTTTGTTCCAAGAGTAGGATGAGTGATAAAGCTATGGACTGAGCTAAGGACAGGGTCAAGGGTAAGGCTGTGGGTCAACCCTCTATTAGACTGTTCTGAAGGACCAGCCAAAACCCACTAACATTTTGGACACATCCACACAACCCCACCAGCATCGATTATCCCATTCTGAACTCTTGCAGCTGGGGAAGTAGAGCAGAATCACTGTGACACTTACATGCGAGGGTGGTCACTTTCTAATTTCCCACTTTCCCCATCATTGGTATCAAGACACCTGGAGCCTGCTGATGAACAATGTTTGTACCTGTTCCCATGAGGAAGAAGAGGAAGAAGCTGGAGGGATTTGAGTCTCATGAGGGGTGAGAATGCTAGGCACATTCTGGTACTGAACTAAGTTTAAGAAAAAGAGGCTGTTTTTTAACTTGTGTTTAAGAGAACAGGAATTCTATAGGGTTCAAACTAACACATCCCCCCGGTCTGTGTCAGCCCACGGGGGTGGTGAGCACCCCCAGGATCTACAAAGCAGGGCCTTTGAGAGGTGGTGGGAGTGTGAGCTGTAAGAAGTCACTCCTTACTCCCAGGAGAGTGGGTCAGCATAATTACCCCAAAATTTCAAGAAGACAGATCTGTCAAGTGATGGTCCACAAAAGTAAAGAAACCTCAACCATTGCACAGACTCCTGGGTAGAGAAATGCTGCTCAAACAGAAAGTGACGTGTCCGACTATAGTATGGTAACAACAAAGAAAAGATAGGAACAGACTTGATGGTAATTTTCCTGCAGCATCCTGGTCCAAAGTCTGGGGTATAGGAGCAAAGTGGTCCATGAAGGGTTGTCTCCAGTAGTAGCTACTCTGACTCACAAGCCTGTCAGGCAGCTGGGATGGAACATGCCGCACTCTGTGTTCTTACTCCATATCCAGACCATGACTCCTGGTGACCAGCCATGTCCCAGACACTCAGTGCAGAACATGGAGACCCTAGTGAGAAACACAGATGCTTTTGTTCCTGGGAAGGTAAGTTTCTTCATATAAATTTATGGGGTAGAATTTGGTTATTAAAGCTTATTTCTAGATGTCCCCTCTGAAGCCTAACAGGTTCATAGGTGGGGCTTTGGGGAGAGTGGCTGGATCATTGATGTGCAATTCTGGATTAGTCCACTGAGTGGTTTAGTATTGTTGAGGGTGATGGGATTACTGATGAGTAAAATCCCACTCTGGGTGTGGGTGACACCAACCAATATGCCTGTAGCCTGGATAGAATATAAAGAGAAAGGACCTGCCCTGTCATGGACTGTTTTCCCTCTGTGATGCCCCTCCGCCATGCTGCCCTGCCTTGGAACCAGCCAATTATGAACAGAAACCTCTACAAACTGTGAGCTAAAATAAATCTTTCCACCTTTAACTGGTGGGTGTCAGGTATTTTGTCCCAGCAAGGAGAAAGTAACTAAGACATTAGTTCATACTTCAGTCTGTTGAATCTGGTTTCAAGCATAATTCCCCATGACCTGGTTCTTCTTCGCATGTTCTCCCAAAAAGCATTGGTGAGAAAAGGAGAGGTCAAAGTTTGAATCTTGGTCCTAGTGTCTTTGCTATTATACCCCGATGGGCTCCCGAAAAAAAAAAAAAAAAATGAGCCATCACAACCACAGTTCATCTTGGAATGTTTCTGTCAATTTCAGGTCTTGTACTTGTTTGTAATGAACCCTTGTTCCCACCTCCCAGTCCCAGGTAACCATTGATCTGTGTCCTGTCTCTGCAGGTTCGCCTTTTGTCTCTATAGATCTGTTTCGGTTCCTATAGATTTGCCATTCTATATAAATGCCATGATCTGTCATGTAGTCTTTGGCATCTGGTTCCTTTCACTTAGAATAATGTTTTTTGAGATTCATCCATGTTGTAGAATGCATCAGTACTTCATCCCTTTTTATGGCCAAATAATAGTCCAGTGTATGGATATACCCCATTTAATTTACTCACTCATCTACTGAAGGATATTTGTGTTGTTTATGTTTTGTGATTATAATGAGTCATGCTGCTGTGAATTTTCATGCACCAGCCTTTGTATGGACATATATTTTCAGTTTTCTTAGGTAGAGACTTAGCAGCATAATTGCTAGGTCACTTTGTAAGTTTATGTTTCTACTGATGGGCCCTGAGCAGCCATTGAGCCAACCTCTCCCTCAGCCTGTGCGGGTAATAAAGGGAGAACCTGAAAACTTACCTACCATGTGTTTACATCCTTCATTCTCTGGGAGACTCTCCATTAAACCTTTTGAAACTCCACTCACCTATAAAGTGAGGACAGTAGTGTCCACCTGAGGTTGCAGGTACTGAGTGTCCTGAGGTGGCAATTTCAATTATATGAGTCTCTAAAATCAAAAGATGTGAAAACATCTCAAAGGGCTGACAACATGAAAGATGATAATGTGACATTACTGCCATCGTTAGTGTTATTCGCTTGTCATCTGTGATTTAACAAGATGGAGTTTTAAAATCTATGTGGTAGATCAGGAGGCAGCCAGGATCTAATACAAAAAAGCTTCACTTTAATGGTTGGTCCCATCATTTCCCCTTCTAGTTATGGGATCTTCTGTAAAGTGAAGATTCACTTAAAAAATGACACCTCCAACCTCATCCCTCAGGGTTTCTGTAGGATTAAGCAAATTAGTAGCACACTTAACTCAGTCCCTGGTGGCTGTGAGGTGGTTGTGACCTGACCTTTATTTCAATCTAGAAAGGTTGTATACCTCAAGGGAAGCCTTGAAGAACCAAATATGTTGAAAGATAGGCTGCTTCATTTTATTCACTCATTTTATTCCACTTGAGATATATTTGTACAGAATTTTGATGTGTTCCTTTTAAATAGAAATAACAAATACAATAGTACGACATATTGATATAGCCCTATCTCGAGGTGCATTTATATTGATGGTGTCATCGGATTATTAAAATGTGGGCATGGCCAAGTGGCTGACTACTATCACTTGAGGGACATCTGGTCACATTTGGTCCCTGAGCACCCCTTCCCCACATCCCAGTGGACCCCCCAATGAATTCAGGGAGGGGCTCTGAAATCTGGATTCTTTTATTTCCCAGATTGTTCCCACGTATATCCCAAATCCAGAACTGTTGGGACAGACTGCAGAAGAACTGGTAGAGGCTACTTTCTCTATTCTTTGGTTGGATGGCTGCCAGAGAGGTTATAGCCCTTATCCAAGGTCTTTTGTTGAATACATCAAATTTTTGTTGCCTCTCGGATTTGAACCCAAGTCTCTAGACTCAGTCTTGTGCTCTGTTCTCTACACAGCATTCTCTAGAAAAGAAAAAAAAAAAAAAAAAAAAAAAACTACAATGGAGGAGAAAAATGTTGAATTCTTGCAAAACAAAAGCACCAGTGGGTGGCAGCAGTATATTTACCCTGAATACATCCAAGGGAGGGCCTCGCCTTGCCTTCCCTTGCAAATGCCAAAACCGGGGCCTAGTTTGTTATAAAAATGCTTACTGCGAAGAAGTTCGCTGAGAAGTGGAGATTCTAAAGGGATAGATAAATCTATAAGCAAGACCACTGAATTGGTAAAATGCCCAGCTCAGCAGTTCAGAGCCAAACACAGAAAGGCTTTGTGAGCAGGTGAGTATCTTTATTATGGTAATCAGCTCTGGGGCCAAGAAACAGTGAGGTCCTTGGTGTTCCTGAGAGGCTCTAGAGCAGGGGTGGAGAGGAAACTGCACCATGAGCTCAGAAATGTGTGGCAGGCAGCACCCAGTTGAGCTAGGGCTTTTGACCTCTTCACGCCTAAGGCCTGGCAAACTTTAGCCAATCTGTGAACCAATGGCTTGATAGGAGGAAATGCTGAGCTGGAAGAAATGCTCTGGAAGAATCAGTAGATTTGAGAATAAAATGGAAATTCAAGATCATCAAGCCAAGCTCTCATTTTCTAGATTAAAGAAAATGAAACCCAGAGAGAAGTTATTTGCTTCAAGGCCACAGAGTTAAGGGGAGTGGCAGATACATCTCCCTGCCTAGTGGTTCTTCCATCATTAAAAACCAAACAAACCAGTAACCACAGGCAAAGCACAGACTAGCCCTGATTAGCATGAGAGGTTTCTCTCCCCTCTCCCCTCTAGTCTCTCTACTCTGCCTGTGGAGCGAGCTGCCGTTTCGGCTGCTACGCTGTGTCTAGAGGCTCTAGAGAACACTGGAAGTCTAGACTCTGGCTCTGGTATTGCTGTGTATCTTGAGGTAAATCACCTCTATGCTTCCTTAAGTAAAATGATGAGAGTGAAAAGACAATTCCAATGATACATTGCCCGGTCTACTCCCCAAAACAGGGATGGGTAAACTAAGAGTCAAATCTGGCCTGCCTGTTTTTATAAATAAATTTTTATCAGAACACAGGCATGCCTCATCATTCATGTAGTTCTTGTCTATGGTTGCTTTCGTGCTTTGCTGGCAACGTTGAGTTGATGCAACCAAGACCACTATGAGGCCCTCCAAGCTGAAACTACCACTGTCTGGCCCTTCGCAGCAGTGTTTGCTAATGTCTATAAAACGATGTTCTCTCTTTCTACTACCTGAGAGATAGCAAGGGTGTACACACATGCACACACACACACACACACACACACACACACACACACAATCCTACCACATATTTACAAATTCCCGGTCTAGAAAGTTTTTCTGATTGTGTGTTTGTTTTTAGTAGAAAATTATTTTAAACATAGGGCTAGGGGCTGGAGATTTAGCTCAGTGATTAGAGTGCTTGCCTTGAAAGCACAAGGGCCTGAGTTCGATCCCCGGCACCACAAAAAAAAAAAAAAATAGGGCTAAATACAAAAACAAATCCAGTGAAAGACACTCATTGCTCCCTTGTTTTAATAGGCATTAATATTCAGTATGTTTGCAAAATACTTTGTCACCTGGATCTATATTCATTTCAGAAATCTTAATTTGTCTTAGAAGGAAGAGAAAATACAAGCATAAACCCACGTGTGTGCATCCACATAAATAACTCGAAGAGGCCAGCACTAGTGTATCGTGATCCTGTCACTCTATTTTGGCATTTCTATCTCTTCCAGATGAGTGGCAGGGTCTCCCTTGTGAGATTCACAGTCTAAACTGCAAGACACGCATTTTACCAGAGCTTCCGAAAATAATCATGAGTTGTTAAATATATAATTTAATTTTAAATAAAATTGAGATTTGGGCTTACGACAAAGCTATCTTTACTGGAAGTTCTTAATGCATTGCTTAAATACTAGTACAAATGGGGCAACATTAAAAGAAGATATGTTTCTTTATTGTTGAGAACATTTTCATCTACTCTTATCCTTAATCCACTTAGTGAAACCTCAGTCTTAGGGCTCAGTCTTAACTGGAATGTCCTTTAATCACCACCGTTTCCTTTGTTAGGAAAAGCAAAACCTTTCAAACTTCTCTGGACCCCAAGTTTGGCACCACTTTATTTGAAGTCAAAGCCACCACAGCCGTTTGGTCTCCCGTGACCTGGGCCCCGTGACATGAAGCCAAGGATAGGTTTTTGTTTCATCATCTTCAGACATGACAAGAACAAAGAGAAGTATCTGACTCTATCATTTGGTTCTGACAGTGTCAGTATTTGGTTCTGTCAATTCTGTCATATTTCTTCACCATATTATTTGTCTTTTTGAGGCTCTTTGAAAGTTGTGTGTGTGTGTGTGTGTGTGTGTGTGTGTGTGTGTGTACAAGTATGTGTGTGTACCTGCACTCTAATCCCCTCTTGGCCTCCTACTCAGTAACTGACCTGGGTGTCAGGTGAACACAAATTAGCACCAATGCTCAACTTTAAAAAGTCTCCCATTCCTGTATCCCTCTCATGCAGAATTGGGAGTTAAACATGCTTCTGCTAATAGCATTTTTTTGCTCTTAGAGGCCAGGAATATCCTGTGTTAGCACATGGCCATGGAATCACTGGGATAAATCCTTGAGATGGAGATAAGCATTACTGGCAATGTTGCTATTTCATTCATACTCGTGGCTCTACAAGGTAAAGAGGAGGTAACATAAACTGCCGAAAGCTCATGTTTCCATCTGGCTTCCCAGTTCCACTTTGGAGTGGGCATTTGTCTCACATGCACACCCACTTCTCCAGATTAATACTTTTAAGCTTTGGGACCTTATACTTCTTCTTCAGCCATTAGAACAGGTTTTACTGAACCCAGTGACAAAGTTCCACTCAAACTTAGGTATCACAACCGCAAGCCAGGAACCAGAATTGTGGTAGGTATAGAACCAAGAGGACTTAGAGCTATTAGACAATTCTTATATACATCACAAATATCTAGTACCTGGAAGACTACTAATGATTAGAATGATTGTTTCTTAGTGAGAGACTTCTCTCTTGATACTTAACCTATCCACACAGATGAGATTAAGCTGTGTACCCTAATGTGGGACTATTAAGACAGCAGTGATTAAAATGACTTTTCTCTGGAGTGCTCTAGGAATTTTACAATTTTTTTTCTCCTAACCACTGTAAAAATAGAGTAACAAAATAACTTGAAAAGAGAATATCCCTCCTAATTCTATCTCTCTTAAAACCACATGAAAGAACGATTTGAATGCAGGGTGACCATATTGGGGAGCACAAGGACACCTGGAGAAATTACTTCAAATGGAGTTTCCTCAGGACCAACTCAAACACATTCTGCTTCTTGAGATCTGAAGTCAGGCACAGAACACTTCTGAGACACAGTCTTACTATATACCTTAGGCTGATCTTGAAGTCACTATGTAACCCAGGCTGGCCTTGAACTCAGGGGGATCCTTCTGCCTCAGCCTTGAAAGGGCTGGGATTACAGGGGCGTGCCACCACACCCAGATTTTGCCCTTTTAATAATGCCCCAGCTGCTGGAATATCAGTAGTCAGAAGACCAAGCTTCGAGAAGCATCACAAGAGTGTGTTCAATTCCTCTCAGATTTTCTTATTCAATATATAGCTCTCAGTCTTGTGATTCTGTGGTCTAGTTCGCTGTTGTCTACTACATATTTATGTACATCACATATATGTTTTTCAGCCTGGTAAAATTTAATATATCATAATTTAAACCCCAAATCTTCTTTTAAACAAATTTATTCAGATAGACTCTTACAACACCACTAAGGAAACAAAGGCCATTTTAGCATCCACCGTGTTTGGCTGTATTGTTTTCTCCTAGTGTTGAGAAATTTATATTTAAATCAAAAGTTTAAAGGACCCAATGTTCACCATTATATCACCAACAATGTGCATTTAGATTTATTTGTACTTTGTGTTGCTAATTTAGTGAGTGTAAAATAGTATTTTTAGGTAGATTTAATTTGTACGTCTTGCATTTCTAGTCAAGATTAATATGCTTCTTGTTTTCTTTTCTTTTTCTTTTGTTTGTATTGTATTGTTTTGTTTTGTTGCTATTTGTAAGATTCCCAGAGTTACAGTTAAACTTTTGCGTCTCTCTCTGGGTTCAGCAAAAGGCTTTTGCTCCTTTCTTTGTTGTCAAGGTGACTGACACTTAACCAGGAAGAGACCAAAGGCCAGTGATGGAGCAGGGACTGACACTTCATCCAGCACCCAAAGCTGGTCCTCTCAGCCTAACTACATTGGTCTTAAGGCAAAACCTTCCAGGCAGGAGACACAGAGGAAGCAAGGTATTCCAAGCCAGGCTCCCTGGGAGACAGATCCGAGACCAGGATTTGTGTGCAGGAGATTTCGGGGGAAGTTTTCTAAGCTGCAGCTGGCCGAATGATGCTCAGGGTCGCAGTCTCAGCCCTGGTCCTGGAGATCGCCAAAGCTGGGACGAGCTGCCAGTGCTCTGAGGTCAAGGCCTTTCTATACAATCACACGGAACAGTCATTTGATGGGGATGGATTGTTGCATGAGTGACGTGACACTTAGCGGCCCTAGCAAAGCACTCAATTGACAGCTGCCAGCCACAATGCCACCAGCAGCTGGGAATAGGAGCCTCACCCCTGAAAAGGGAAGCTGGTGGCGCACCCCAGTATCTCCTGCAGAAGGAACCTGATACTTGTTGAGAAGCTATCGATTCTTTAACATGCGCTCTTGGTCCAGTTATATACTGATTTATTTACACCACAGTGCTCCAAAACTTACTAGTTTAAAACAACAATAGTAAAAATTTAAATGTGTTCCTGTTAGTGAACCCTGAACCAGATGTAGCTGGGAGGTTCTTCAGCTGGTCTTAATGGTGGTCATTTTTTAGCTGCTTTTAGCTGGTGCAGCAGCTGTGGGCTGGGCTTAGCTGGGACTATGGGAGAACTGGGCTTCTCTGGTCCCTTCAGGTTCCCCAAGTCTCTACTTAGGGTGACTCTGTCCCTCCCTGGGTGCTTCTGCACCTGCTCTTTCCAGAGAGGTAACTGGTCCTCTCACACAGAGACTTGGGAGCAGGTCCCAGCCTATGCATTTCAAATACTGTTTCTCCTTTCAGCACTATTGACATTTGGGACTAAATGATTACACTTTGTTGGAAGGGATGGCAGATACTCATCTTGTGCAGTGCAGATGATTTAGCCTCCTCTCTAGCCTCCACTCAGTAGCCTTCCCCAAGCTGGGATCATGAAAAATGTCTCTTGATATTGACATTATGTCTCCTTGGAATGAAAAATCGGCCCCCACTGGGAATCACTGCTTTGGAAGGACTCATGCCTTTAGTATTATTGGACGTTCTACCACATTCTATTGAAGAAGGCAAGCCATAAACACAGCCCAATTTCAAAATATATGAATACCAAGAGATACAGTTTGTTGGGGGCCAACAATGGAACAGACAACCACAGTTCTAGGAGGTTCACACTAATATTGTTAAAATGTGGAACGGAGGCTCATTCCTTTGAGGTCACACTACAAGTCACAGAACTAAGATTTGAACCCTGGTCTCGCAGAAAGCAAGGTCCATCCTCTCTCTGCTTCCAAGAGCAGATGTCAAAGGGTTACTTTTAGAGATGAACTGTTCTCAGTCTCCTACAAAAACATGTTAGAGAAAAGAGAGAGGCTTTGCTTGGGCTTAGTTACGGTTACTGAAGAAAACATTAATCACTTGAAGTACTATTTTGGAGCTCATGAAACTGAAATGAAACGCAATATGAAATGTTCATTTATTTCTAAGGGATTTATTTTGTTAACATTCAATCACTCAATCCTCTCTTCCTTATCTGTAAAGTTGGAGGGGAAGAACTCTTTTTTAAAACTATATAAAGTTCTTCTCCAAGTGATAGAAGGAACAGCTCTTCCTCCTGAGGATGTAGTGATGGGGGTTATAGGTAGAGCCCAGGACATCTCTTGCATATCTCAAGCCTAAAGGCACAGTTCTTTCAAGATGGCCCACACTGGTGCTTTCCACAGATCTGTAGTCCACTGTAGCCTCTCACAAGAGCCCACATTCTGCCATATGATCTTCCTAGACTCTTCTGTTAGCTCCTCCATTTACCACTTATGTTACATGGTTTAAATTTCACTTAAATTTCTACATCATCAGTTACTTTATTCACAAATTGGATAAACTAGCAGAGCCCATAGGATTTCAGTTGACAAAATGAAGTGGTATTGTACATTTGGTCCCTAATTGTCTTTTTCTGAGAAAGGAAGAAAGTGCTGAGGGTGACACTGACACACCCAACAAGACTTTTTCATCCGTAGGCAGATTAACTCCAGCCTTCTGTCCGTCCAGCAAGAAGCCCCATGTAAGAGAGGAAACTACCAGGGAATTGGAATGTGTTCTGTGGTCACCATCACTTATGGATTCAATACTACCCATCCTGAACAAGTTTCTTCTAGTTACTGGTGTATCGCCAGTGCTTTTGTTAAAGTTCTTGCATTTTGGCCTCAAATAGTCTTTTTGTAGTGAGTTAGAAAAAGGCATTGAGAAGCTCTTACTCTGTCTCCTCTTGTAGTCCCAGACATACATGGTGGCTTTTCTTTACCAGCAGATACCTTGAGCATCTAAAAACATTCTCCTCCAACTTCACCGATACACAAAGGTCAGCACAGGACGAAGACCAGAAGTCAATTATCACCCACCACTGGGTTTAGTCATATTACCACTGAAGTGTTTCTTGAAACAATCTGAATTTTCACATCACATTATTTTCATTTTTTGTAGATAATACTGTTTTCTGAAATGCTCAGGAACGTAATATTCTGGTTAATTGAATGTTTTATTTAATAGGAAGATACTAAATACTGCATGTACCTGAATTCTATTTTTATTGTTGGAATAGAGCAACAAGTTTCTCCAACAAAACTTTAATCAAGTGTAATTTAATATTTATCTGATATCTTGCAAAGTATAGTAGGTTTTTGTGTTGCCTCCAGGGCATAATAAGAAACATCCATTTTCCAAGACTTATAAGGATAAAAATGTGGATTATTGGAGGTTACACATTTATATAGTGAAAATGACATGGACTTTCTTCACAGTTCAACAGATCTGGGTTGAATCCTGGCTCTAGACATATGAATTGGTTTTTCTTAGGCAAGTTAATGTCCACAAGCCTTCGTTTTTATTCTGTAAATTTGATATAATGACATTGCTTTAAGGAAGTAACCAGACAATCATTATAAAGACTTTAGCACAAGCCTGCCGCTAGTAAGTACTTAATCAAGTCAACTTTATTTTGCCTATTCTCTTCTTTTAGATTCAGCTGCATGACAAGTAAACATGCAGACAAAAAGCCAGGAAAACTACAGAACACTGAACAGTTTTCATAGAGGAAGTGCTGAAAAAGCAAGGGATGGATGGTTAGGTTTAGGAAGGTGATTTTCATTTCTGCCATTCCAAATGACACACAAGCATGACATCTAATCATCATGGCCTTCCCACGACCAGGAACACAGGCAGGTTAGTCAGCCAAATTCAGGACACCAGTCTTCCCTTCAAGTTAAGATTTCTCAAACTCATGTTTACATAAACTATTGTTCAGGTGAGAGCAGTATAGTTAAAATTCTTGTACTTTGGCCCTAAATAACCTTCCTGCAGTGATTAGGAAAGGAATCTTGAGGCTCTTTCTTGTACTTCCTATTGTAGCCCCAGACATATATAGTGGCTTTTCACCGTCATCAGTCACCTTGGGCATCTAAAAGCATAATTAAGAGATTTTGCCTCAGATACTTAGCTAATTGTTGGACTAGTTTTTATTCAGCTAATTATTTCCAAATATAGCTACAGGCCCTATTTTATTTGTTGGTCCTTTGTTTGTCTTGTTATTAATGTGTCTCAGTTTCGTTTAGGGCAATTGATGGCAGATCTTGGCTCAGACAGATGGAATCCCCAGTGAGGACCCTCTTTCTTGGGTCATAGCCACCTAAAGGGTTTTTCCATGCCAGTTTGCTCACAGAGATAGCGTCAATGTCCAGAAAGCACTAAAGAAGGAAAAAGTTGTCTTGAAATGTAAATAGAAGGGCCTGATGGACACCAGCAATCTAAGGAACACTCTGAAATAAGGAAGTACGTTTAAGTTGGCCAGCACCAAGGGCAACCAGTACATCCCCTAGAAACTGCAGAGCACAGGTTAGCAGGGTTTGTGACTTCTCAAAAGCCAGAAGAGGAGAGCCTTTTCTTTTGGAAGACTTGCTCTAGAAGAGCCCACTGTTCGTATCTGTTCTGTGTGGGACATTTCCTGTTGGGTGCCCTTGCCCAGTTACAAGGTCAGTGTGGGGACTGAAGCAGCATTGTTACCATAGCACCGAAAGAGAAGAGGTGGAAAGCCAGAGGAAACCAGTCTGTTCTGTGTTCTGCTGGGTTAAACATATTTTTTGCAGTCAAGTTGGAGAATAAAAGTATAGGGAGAAAAGAGATTGTCAGTCCTCTGGGTTTGTCTGCACCCTCCCCCCCGACTCCCTACCACTCAAGATAAGGCAGTGGTGGATAAATGGGGTGTAGATTTATAATCCAGTGTCCACTGGTTCCATTTTACCTCTGCTTTCAATTATTTGTGTGATATGGGCTCTCTGTTACATCAAATTGAAGTGGGTATCGGACTACTGACCTTGTAGGGTGGCTGGAAGGTTAAATGGAACAGCACATATTAAAGCTATGGTAATACTACTTCCTAAATTATTTTTTCTTTTTCTAACATCTTTCCTCTGCTTTTAAAGCTTCAACAAATTGTGAGTTATTTCCCACTAAAATCCCATCTCCCTCCTCCCTAATAACAGAACCCTACTTTATCTAGGGACTTCCATGAGTTCAGCTGTGTCTACTAGCCTGCCTTGCAGATAGGGGTGGCCAGGGAGACTGAAGTAGAAGTTACTGAGTGGGGCTTTCTGGGAAACCACCATCTATATCTTCCCTTACCCATTTTCCATGTAGGAACCCTAAGCTGGGCTCAGGCAGAGCTAGCACAAGCCTGGCTCCAGAGGGATATCTGCTAACCTTACACCAAAACAGGAACAATGAAACAATAGGAACAACAAAGATAGAGGTACTCAACACTTAATGAGTGCTTGCACTATGTCTGTCAAGGGCTAAGACCTTTATTTCTATAATTTAACTCTCAAAGCCCCTGCTGAAACTTTTTCTAATATTAACTTCTATTTGTAGGTTAGGAACAAAAGGCACAGAACATGTGAATAAATATATGTAGGTGTGGGTGAGTGGATGAACGAGTGAAACTAAAAGGACCTATCAGAATTCAAGATGGAGAATTAGGGGTGGAGGGTAAGTGGATTGGTTTCCGAATGCTACTGTAACAAATGATCATAAACTTGGTGGCTTCAAACAACACAAATTTATCATCTTAACAGTTCTGTAAGTTCGAAGTCCAACGTGGATCTCACTGAGCAAAAATTAAGAGGGCAGCAGGACTGAACTTCTTTCTGGAAGCTCCAGGGAGAAACTATTTCCTTGCCTTTCTGGCTCTGAGGCCACCCCCATTCCTTGACTCACTGCCCCTTCCTCCATTTTCAAAGCCAGCAACATTGGGCCAAGTCTTTCTAATGCTGCCATATTTCTGTTCTTTCTTCCCATGATTACAATGGGCCCACCCAGATAATCCAGGCTAATCTCCCTTTCTTAAGGACAGCTAATTAGTAGCCCCAATGCTGTGTGCAATTTGACTTCCCCAGTGCCATATGAGTATCATATTCACAGGTTCAAAGATGACGTGGACATTTTTGAGGACCATTATTCTGCCTACCACAGTGTGTTTCTGTAGAAGATCCCTCATCATTCATAGGAACATTTTAGCAATAGGAGCAGCTGCAGCATGTCCCTCATTCCATGGCAGCATGTCAGGTCTCCGTTTAAAGATTATAGGAAGACAAGCCCATCTGGCTCATTTTCCTGGCATGGCCCTGTGGGTACAGCTGCGGTCACAATGTCTCATGCTGTTGTTCTTCTGATGCAGACTCCCAGTTGGCAATTTGGAGAAAAGATGAGAGTGATGTGGGCCAGCCACGCCCGGTGATTTTTTGAGGGTTCCCAGGATCTCCTCATTTTATGCCCCGAGGCTTCTGCCCATGTGGAGTTGATTTTAAAGAAGTTCAGAAAAAAGAAGGGAGGAGAAGAGCATTTGTTGAGCCAGAATCAAACTCTCCATACTCCTTTTCACATTTCATGCCTTTAATCAGACACAAGATTCAGGTTGAAAAGTAGGACACGATGTCCTCAGAGGGAAGGCAACTAGGCCAGGGCGACCGAGCTGCTGAGTGACAAAGCAGAAACTGGGATCTAAGACCTTCTACCCAGCTGACCCTAAGCAAGTGTGTCTGCCCACCAGCTCCCATGGTCAGACTCTCGTTGGGTCACAGCTTCTAACGCCAGAACAACCTCAGCTTGTCCTTAAATGTGCCTTACTTCCTTCCTATCAGTCCTCAGTCTGCTTCCAGGAAGCAACAACACAACACCCCATCTGAGTAGCCCATCTGACTTCCTGTCTTCCCTATCGTCTGTGTCAGCCATTCCCTAGCCACTGGTGTCTCTGTTATGTCTATCATGTGTCTCTCTCTCACTTGACCTTGGGCTCAAGAAGGAAAACTCTACAGTTGTGCTTTACTTCTCCACTCTACCACCTATGTGCCGGCCATATCTTTCCCACCATGGACCATATCCAAATCTTTGCTGCTTTGAAAACAACTGGATGCTTGGAGTTGACTCTATTCAACAAGTATTTTCCTTTTGCTGTTTCATCTTGGCGTAGTGGCCCCAACGCAAATTAACTAGCTTTCCCTCAATACTATAATGACTTAAAAAGTTAACATTTTAAAGACCCTCTATTTTCTTCCTCAAGTTCCTAACTAGAAATGCATTGCAAGAAATGCCACCTTTCTTCTAAATTAAAAAGTAGAAGATAAATTGCTGGTCCTTGAATCACTGTTGATGTCTCTACAAGGTGAACTACTCAAGGTAACAACAAAGTAAAGCACATTTGTGAGGCTGAGAGGCAATGTCCTCCAGGCTCTGTCCACTGCCAACCCAAGGAGCAGATGGAAGTTTTATGCCTAGCTGAGCATTGCTAAACATGATTGTTTGAACAGAAATATTCACAGGTCAAATCTCAGAAATAAACAGATAATTACAATTAATCCCTCCTAACTTTCATCTTCCTCCTGCCCTGTACACTGGAAATAAACTTTGTTCCTTCTTTTCAGGATCAAAGGGTTTCCACTCTACCCATGGAGCCCTCTAAATAAAAGATCAGTGCCACCATTCTGTGGGTGCAAAGACTAAGAACAGACAAAGTACATGTTTCCAGGCAGCAATGTCTGTTTGTAGCTGCAACTCTCCCTTTCAAGGAGGGTTAAATAAAGACAATAAGGCTCCTGTGGATCCGTGAGTATGGAAATAGTCTAAAGGGCTTTGCTCATCGTGGCATAAACCTGACTTTGGGACGCTGAACTTAGTACCTACTGCACACCAGGAACCTGGGCAGTTCCACATTTCGTTTAATCTTTACACGACCCTCTGTACTATAAATTCCATTTTATAGCTAACAAATTTCAGACTTAGAAGAGTATATTTACTTGGCCAATTCCCCTTCATATAAAATGAGACAAAACCAAAATTTGAAGACAATTTACTCATTCATTTGATCCATTATTCAATAAATACCTACTATAAAATGACTAAGCACTGTGCTAAGCACTGAGCCCAGAAACAACCCCAGGCCACTGGGAGAAGCCAGAGTCCTTGCAGGGCTGGGCTCTCAGCTAAAGCTGGCTTGCTATGTCCTAACCAGACAGGACATGCTGAGGAGCTGGGGCTGGGGCCAAAGAGAAACCCATGCCCTGGAAAAATCTGTCTCATTTCAGCATTATCCTCCTTCCTAGGGTGAAGGTAATTACAGGATCACGAAACATAGTTTCACAAGGCCTTCCATTTTTCCCAAGCTTGGGAGAGATACCCTAGCATGGTGAGGGAGAACCTTTTAGAGCTTTCAATGATAACAAACAGCCGGCTGCAGCATGTGTGCCGTAGGTTCAGCTCTCCACAGAGTCCTGCTATGTCCCCATGGTGGATATCTTCTTCCTCTATGTACCCGCATCTGCTAGCTCATATTTACAAAAGAACACACAGAAGGCAAGTTCTTTTAGGGCAGGAATGGCAACACTTAGAGTTGTGTGTAGGGGCCCAGCTCAGTACAGGGCTCATGGTAGGCCCTTCATGGTTAAATGGCTCTAACAGTCATGGAAGAGGCAGCCACTACACTGAGCCAGAAGCAGGGCTCAGACCTCCTGGCTCCTAGTCTACCTTCATGTCTTTTTACTCGATCAAAAGTGAACCAAAAATAATCAGGTTCTTATTTTTCTTTGTCTTCTTTTTTTTAAATAAAAGCTCAATTCATTTTTAGTTATAGTGCTAAAGATCAGAATTTTCAAAAAAATAAATGAAACTAAACAAAATTTCTCATCTGGAAGAATAGCCAACTCTATGGAAGGCATTCTTCCACCAAGCCCTTGAACATCCAACCAATGAATGTGCAATCTCAGGAGTCACCCCATCCCCCTCCTCAAATAATTCCAAGCCCTCTCTAGCTCGGCCAGGGAGGGGCATGGAGTCTCCCTGCTCATCCCCTCTGGGATTAGTGTATTGATCACTGCTCCTTAAGCATCTGTCTGACTCTGGGAACAATAACAATCACTGCTGCTGTGTTTTCAGCCTCCACCGTGTACCTTCTCTGCCACGGGCACAGTTGGGTATAATTGTTCCCATTTTTCTAGGTGGAGAACTAAAGTTGAGAGGTGTTAATTTCAGCCAGTCCCAGAGCTTAGACATGACCAGGTCACGAGATAAGGTCCCTGTAGTCCCACTGGCTGTGTGCTTCATCCTTAGGGCACCCTGTGATGTACTAGCAAATGTGTAAGCTTGATCTCTGCCCATTTCCTGGCACACACATCCCAATCGCCAGTCTGAAGCGTCTCTTTGTGTGCTAGTGAGGTGGCTGGTGGCTGGAGGCTCCTGGACAGCCTCAAGAGCAGACCTAGTGGCACCCAGGAAGGAAGGAAGGGGCTCCAGGTAGAGTTGCTCAGCAATCGCCAATGACTTAACCAATCATCGTGCCCTACACAGATGGGCAAACTCAGGCCAGAGTGGCCAGGACGAACTGGCTTCCCCTCTGACATCCTCCACAGAGCTCGCCCCGCCCAGTCCAGGAAGGTCCTGAACTGAGCAACAGACACATCTTAGATCCTGGATGCTGAGGCTGCTTATCTACTTCCTGCCTTGGCCAGCCTGGCTGGTCTCAGAACCTTGGCTGGACAGCCCTGGGGGTGCCCAGCCTGCTCGCACTTCTAGTGTAGGTGTAGACAGGGTCTTCATGACCCATTTCCATCACCACCCGCCTCTGCCAGAGCTCCCATCACTGTCTGAAATACTGTCATGATCCAGCGTGAGCTGTGGCAGGCTACAATTAATTAATTAATCAGTTATACTCTATCAGCAAGTGCAGACTAGGAATGTTAAATAAACAAATTAAAGGCTGTGTTTCACTAAAGCTCAGCCCAATGAAATAATAATGAGGCAAAGTTAACTGCTCTGAACAGAAGAAGAAGGAAGAATACTGTAATGGAATATACCAGTGTATATCCTAGAAAAATGTACAGAGCTCCTGGTGCAGAGGCTGCTCCAACCTCCCGGTCCCTCCCTCACTCCCTCCACTCAGGAAGGGTGGTGGGAAGGCAGCAAGCACTGCAGGGAGAGCAGGGCTCGGCAGCCAAGCAGAACTGGACCTACATCCCAGACTGCTGCTTATCAGTAGAACTCCATCCCATCTCTGCTACTTATCAGTAAGTCCTCTCCTGCTTTAAGCTTAACTTATTAAGGAAGGAGGAGGGGAATACTATTATTAAGAGTTGCATTTTGTCAGTGTCCACAGCCACTTTCTCAGGCAGGGAGCCAGGCCGGGATTCTCTGCTTTCCCATTGCAGCCAGGTGGCTCTGCTCCACTCAGGCTGGTATACTGAGAAGCTGATGCCCTAAGACCAGTTCTTACCCTGATGAATACAGAGTCAGCAGATGAGTAGATGAGTCTCCTTACATATTTTTTGTTGTTGTTGTTATTGTTGCACATGCTTGCTTGCCTTCCTGCTTTCTGTCATGAGTTAAAACAGCATTAGGCCTCCATCAGATGCTATCATGGACTTGCTGGCTTCTAAATTTGTAGGTCAAAATAAGCTTCTTTTCCTTTATAAATCACTTAAACCCAGGTAATTTATAGGAAATTATTGCCATAATCTGTAGTCTCAAGTTCTGTTACAGTGACATAAAATAGACTGGGGCATCAGTCTTGGGTGGGACAGTTCCCACGTCTTTCAGGTGCCACAGAGGACTGAGCCTGGATGCATGGAGCCTGCTGGTCCCTCTGCACTCTGCTCTCTTCCTCCCTGTGCCTGTCTCGCACCCCATCTCTCACCCATGCTTCCCTGACCGCGTCCCAGAGCAACTACTTGCGTTCCCGATCTGCTGCCAGAGAAGCCAGCCTAAGACAGGGCCTTTATGTGAGTCCTGCACATACGTTCTGTCCTTTTAAGTTTCAGTTCCTTAGCAGGACTGATTCACAGTAAGCACAGGTGCCAGCCTTCTCCTGACATGATGGGCCCATTTATCCCGTGAGTAGCACAGCTTGGGCAAACTTGTCATTGTGACTGTTCATCTGTTCAGAGAATATTTGCTGAGACCCTCCACATGCCAGGCCTGTCTGAGGGTCAGGGATCCAGCCGCGAGCAGCACAGGCAGGCGTCGCTTGGATGGATGAGGACACAAAGCTACAGCTCAAGAATGACACAGAGGCAGAGAGAAGCTGTGTCACAGCACAGGACTCGCTAGAGGCTTCTTGTTCTGGGCCTACGATGTGCCTTGCCTGCCTGGGTGTGAGGAGGCCAGGCACGTCCAGCATGACCCGTGGCCTCGCTGGCTGCGAAGTGGAGATGGGGAAGACCCTGGTCGAAAATAAGCCAACAGTGCTGGCCTCTTTGAGACGCTGAGCCCCTTAGATTCCCTTAGAATGTGTGGTCACTCACCCAGGAACAATTTTCCAACACTGTTGGATAAATACATGCTTTCTGAGGCTTTAGCTGTATAGATCAGTATCTGCGGCCATCGTAGGATTCTGGTCTCTATTTTCCCTCTTTTGGAGGCTCAGCTTAGTGTGGCCCCAGGAAGGCCCATCTGCTCCCCGGGGGCAGCAGTACCTTGATTGTCCACCGAAGATACCATTACATTTGCATTTAGTGAGTTTTTTCTGAGTCCCTCCATGTGGAAGTCCAGATCCCCAGCTCTGACAAAAGTAAGTAGACAGAGTTCCTGAAAGCCATGGAAAAATGCCCCAGAGCATATTCTAGAACTTAGAGAAGAGGGAGCCCAAGGTGAGAGTGACACCGTGGGCCAGTCCCACACTTTCCCCCACCCTGGGTGACTTTGACAGGTCGAAAGGAGGATTCCAGTAGTGCTCAAATCCAAGAAATGATGATTATCTCAGAGCACCGCTTTCAATTAGGGCCTTTCTAATGGTGATGAATTTTCCCTGCCAGTTACAGGTAAAGAGTTGAAGTGACAAATAGTGATGGTCAATTCCATTATACCTGTACAAGGATCTATCTGAGCAAGAATATTAATATGTCCCTCACTCTTCCCCTCACCAACATAGACACACACGGATACACACACACACACACACACACACACACACACAGGCACACACACACATGCTTATCCTGGCTTGCATTATTCCATCGACACCGCTGATAGCTCTTTCATCTTCCCAGGGATTTCAGAGCCTCAGCGCCCTTGAATGTCAAGTGATTGATGGGGAATGTCCTTGACCCACTGGAGACTCCTGGGCTTCTCCTATCCTTGGGCACACTGCATAGCTAGGACCAAGATGCTGTGCTCAGTTCTTCCCCAAAATGACTAGAAGTAAAAGCACTCATGCCACAGTTTATTCACAGTTCGCCTTGTGCCAGGTGCTGTGTTAAGTGCTCTACATGTGTTAATTCAGGGGCTTGGAAATGAAGGTCCCTCACTGTATCAGACAAGTTTTATTGGAACAGCCCCAGCCATTCATTTATGCATTTTCTGTGGCTGCCTTAAAACTACAATAGCAGAGATGAGTGAGAAACCATACAGACCACAAAGCCTCAAATACCCACCATGTAGCCTTTTCTAGAAAAATTTTGCAGACTCATATATTAACTCTTCCTATTGTTACTGAAGTCCTGTGACCTAGGAATCACTGTGACTATTTTACCTAAAAACAAACTGAGAATGGAAAGGTTGAGTACTTGGCCCAACAACACATAGTTTATCGGTGACAGAGCTGAATTGAAGCCCAAGGCTGCAAAGAACAAGTCCTGGACTGCTCAAATGCATCTACAACTTCTTTCAAAAATGAATCAGAGGGCTGGGGATTTAGCTCAGTGGTTAAAGTGCTTGCCTTGCAAGCACAAGGACCTGAGTTTGATCCCCAGCACTGGAAAAAAAAAAAAAAAAAGAATCAGAAATGAACAACATATTGAATGGAATTTGCTGGAGCTTCTGAAGCCCTTGCCCCAGAAGGCCCAGGAGTGTGGGGGGCTACTTATGATGAGATTCCATAACACAAAGCCACAGAGTGGCAGCCAGGACAAGGGTCTCCAGATGCTGCTCTGCGTCTGGATGGGAGTTGTGCCTCTTCCCCCATCCCAGTGAATGTAGAATGGCTTGTACCCGCCGGGTTTATAATATGACTCGGCATCATACAGGACAATTTGTTACCCGCCATCATGAATATCACAGTTCTTATCACAAGGGTCACCCTCACCCTTTTAAAGTCTCCTTTTCTCATTGGCTAGAAAATGAAAGGGGCAAATCTGTCCCAGTTCTATAATTTCAGAAATTTAAAAGGACATTAGGATCTAAGAAGTTCTTCCTCTCTCTGGGAGCCCCATTCTCCCAACAGCATCCCTCATTAGTTTCCCCTGGTTCTCTTGGACAGACTCCAGTATCCCAGGCTGAGCATCTCTGCGTGTTCCTGCTGCTCCTCACAGGATGAGGTGGACACACCGGGGTCCACTCCTGCTGCCATCAAAGCCTGCAGAGCTTTGTGCAAACACCAAGGCCTTCACTCCCCTCAGAGGGTCTGATTCGCCGGGTGTAGGGTGAAGTTCAGAGTCTGCTAAAGCCCCAGGAGGTCCAGACGACTGTAGGCTGAAGACTGGCTGTCTCTGGTCCCTAATGCCTCAGCCAGATTCCCAAAGAACCCGAGTAGCTTTAAGAATCCTGCTGTACCCGGGGGACTTTCTCATTGCCATTGTTAGCAACCTCCTTATAAATGTCAAAGGCATTTAGGTGCCGGGGTACATGCCTGCAATCCCAGCACTCCAGGAAGTGGAGGCAGACGGATTGCAAGTTCAAGCCCCACCTGGGCAACTGAACAACTTAGTGAGAGTCTGTTTTAAAATTAATAACTAAAATGAAAGGCTAGGGAGGTAGCTTAGTGTGAGTCTGGGTGTAATCCCCAGTACCAAAAAAAAAAAAAAAAAAAAAGAGTCAAGGTATATCACACCTCCAGGGCCAGGAAGACTTCTGATTAAAAATTTCCTCCTGTTAGAAATCACAGCTGTCTAGGTTGGTTGCACAGGTATTAATTAGCATAATGAAAACCCAACATTAAAAGGATAACCTCACAGTCTAGGAAGTTTGCCAGAATCTCTCTCAGTCCATTCAGGTTGTTACTGTTTAACTCCTATCTCCACAACAATTTCAATAAAACTGATAATGATATTTTAAAAAGAGACGAAGTTGGATTCTCCTTAGTGCAAAGGAATAGGATTTGGAAACCTGGTGACAGAATTTTCATCAAATTTCTATTAAAGCAAAAAAAAAAAGAGGAATTGGTGAAATGCAGCTTGAAGTCATGATATGAAGCTTGCAAGTAGACCAAGGTGAAAGTTCAAGCCCTGACATTCCCTAAATATCACCGTCCTGACCGAGTTCTGTAATGTCCCCGGTCCCAGGTCCTCTTTAGTAAAATGAAAGTAATGATACCCCACAACCCCCTTACCCCAGAGTGGCTGGAGGACAAAATACTTCTGTAAAGTGCCCAGAACACAGTTGGTCCTCAATAAACACTCACCAAAACCAAGATTATTTCTTCTGTTGATAAGTCTGCAGCCTCATAGAAGGGGAAAATTGCACACAAAATTAGGACCAAAGGGGTCAAACATGAGGATGGTGGAGGTCAGGAAGGGAAAACAAGAAAGAAAGAGTTTGGAAAGAAGGAAGTGTTTGGTCTTGGTGGTAGAGGATGGATATGAAGACTGCAATATTTAAGCTTAGAGACACAAGGCCAGACTGGTAGAAGAATGACAAAAGTGCGCAGGGTCAGCCACATGAGAGATCAGCCAGTTGCTCCCGCCCTGAGTTTTTGCAATGAGGAGACTCTGTCAATAGAGCAAGCAACCCCAAGGGCCTGCATCTCCCTCCCCACAAGGATAAACAGCAGTGTCCTGGCAGAAACGGAAAGCACTGAAGAAGGATTTATCTCCAAAGCCAGGTGAGATCTAGGAGGGGCTCTCCAAGTCTCCAGCTTGGGCTGCGGGCTTCTCCCTGAGGCAAAGGGAGCCAGGAAGAGGAGGCTGAGAGAGCCAGGAGTAGCCCAAAGCCTCAGGCCAGGCCTCAGCAATGACTGTAGCCCAGATAGATGGGAGCTTTACCAACACCTGCCCAGAAATCAACGGCAAGTAGAGAAAATCAAAGCCAGCCAATAAGGCGGATGCATAAAGTGTTCTATTTTTATGCAACATGTGCTATTTTCATCAGTTTATAGAAGGGAAACTCAAGGGTTTTAGCGAATAGGTTTTTATACAGTTTGGAGTCATTCTATGTTTTCTAAGTTGAGTTGCTTAACCTTTACATGAGAAGGCTGACAGTCCCTTTGCATAAAATAGTAGCTGATACCCAGCAAGGACCCTTGACCAGCAGCATTCTTGCACCAGGGTCCTGAATGGGGTCCAGCAGGCTCTCAGAACTCCAGCAAAAAGTCTTTGGAAAGGCTGAGCCACACCTTCTTCATGCCTGTCCAACTTCAGAGAAGTTGAGATACTGACATACATTAACGGTCTGCAGAGAAAAGTATACAGTGTGACCCACATTCATGTCTCCATAGCTGCTTCCCCTATGCACACACGCAACTTCCTCTAAGAAGCCCCCTGAACAGCTGCCACTGGGGTTGTGGGAGTGGTTTTACTTGCCTGGATGCTCTTCCTATGTACCTAGTACTGTGCTTCCTAATTTAATTTACATCCTGTGGTATCCATTCCCATGTTAACCATGTGCCTCTGGGAACCATGAGCATCTTTCTCATAGAACTTATACTTTCTACCTGCTTTCCCTGCTAACCTGAGGGAAGCCACCATACTGTCTCCAGCTCAGCATTCCCAGCACTCTATTCAGGGCCTACAGCAGAACAAACACTCACTAAGAGTTTGCTTAACAAATCAATGGATCAGTGCCATGCTGGGACCAGAGAAACACTAATATTTAGAAGTCTGTGACTGCTCTAGGGATTGCACACTTTCTCGGTTATGAAGCTGAAGGAGGCAAGTTGAAAAGATATTTCTCCAAAGAAGATATGCAAAGGTCAGTAAGAAAATAAAAAGATGCTCAACCAATCACTAGGGAAATGTAACTCAGATCACAGTGAGGTACCACTTCACAATCATTAAGATGGCTGGTATCAAAGAAAAAATCAGAAAATAAATGCCAGTGAGCATGTGGAGAAACTGGAACCCTTGTGTACTGCTCGTGGGGAGGTAAAATGGTGTAACCACTGGGAAAAACAGTATGATAATCGCTCAAAAATTAAACATAGAGCTATTCCACAATCCAGCCATTACACTTTGGATATATGCTCAAAACTATTGAAAACAGGAACAGGAATGGGCACTGCACATCTGTGTTCATGGCAATATTACTCAAAATAGCCAAAAGACCAACATAACCAAAAGGTAGAAATGACCCAAAATCCCCACTGACGGTTAAACAAAATATAGTGTATACATACACTGGAATACTACTCAGCCTTAAAAAGGAATACAATTCTGCAATGTAAATGAGCTTTGAAGATATTATGCTAAGTGAAATAAGTCAGACACAAAGGAACAAATGTGCGATTCCATGGAAAATACAACAATGATACCAGGGATTATAGAGAGTTAATGTTTAATGAGTCTAGACTTTCAGTTTGTGAAGATGGAAAAGTTCTGGAAATGGATGGTGGGGATGGCTGCACAACAATGTGAATGTTCTTAATGCCGCTCAAATAGCTTAAAAGATAAATTATATGTGTGCATATTTTATCTAAATCTAAAAGATAAGTGGAACATTTTTTCTGAGATAATAATTATAGCCCAGACACTGAGGTAGTGTGTATGCAAGTGTGAATGATGCCCTGGATGGGGCACTGTTACTCACTTACAGACACAGACCCCGAGACGCAGAGATTTGCAGTGATTTGATGAAGTCGCCTGTGACTAAGCCTTGGGTTGAATACTGCTCTTCCAACTCCATATTTATGAGGATTCATGTTGTTGACATCAGCGTGGATCACGTTACCCCGCGGCCTCTGCCCAGGGAAGACCCTGGAGTAAGTTTCAAGAGAGCAGCCTCAAAGAAAAGGAATCTTATAAGAAAACTTGTCCCTCCACATCCTCCAGACGTTCTAGAGGGTACTTGTATTTTTTACTGCAATCATTATGGGTTCTATCATTTCACTTAGGAGGGAAAGAAGATATTCATTTTCCCGAGTATTAAATGTTGGCGAAGTAGGACAATTATGTACACCAGGCAGGATGAATTAAAAATCCGAGAAAGTGAAAGCCCAGGGAGGTACATGAGAGGCAGCCTTCCAATCGGTGGAAAATTTCTCCTAACTTAGCAGCCAATGGAATGTTAGGCAGAGTCTCCCAGTGGGCATCTCTGGGTAGGGAGTGGGGTGTGATTTTCCGGAAGCACAAGCCCAGGAGACCCCACTCCCTGCCTCTGTGCCTCTGTGACTGCAGCCTGCTCGGAGCCAGCTGGGAGGCCTGGGATTCACAGGCAGCTGGCTGCGCAGCAGTGCATGGTGGGTAACAGGCTGCCAGTCTTGCTGGCATGCACAGTCACGATGAATCAAGAAAACAATATCTTTGCCATCTTCTTCTGACAAGTGAAAGAAGTTGCTCTTGCTCTGCTTATAGAATCAAAGCAGGGCCCAGGGGAGGGGTTAAACAGTACTATAAAAATGAAAACAGTAGCAACAGCAGGGAAGCTTCCTTAAGGGCATACTGTGCTCTGTATCCTGCCCTGAGCTTTGGCACCTTTCAGCACACACTCTCGGCAGCACACCCCCCATAAGCCTGTGAGCAGGTCCTGGGATCTGTCTGCTTTTGCAACTTGATGACTGAGGCTCCGAGGTGTTAGGGAGCTCATTCATGGTCACATAGTTAATAAGGAAGAGGATGAGGAAGGAAACTCAGATCTCTTAGCTTCCAAAAGTCTCCCTCATTATGGTGACAGGACTTGGAATCTGCGTAGATAGATCTGGCATTTACTGACTACATGATTTGAAGTAAATTTCTATGACTTTCCATCCTTCTTGATCTAAAAATGGCATGACAATACCTTTTCAGAGTGGTTGCAAGGACGCTAGCTGATAGAGGGGATCGAGGTGCAAGAAGAAGGTATTGTATTTAAAGCATCCAGACCAGGGCCTGGCCTGGAAGGTAGGAAAAATCTTTAAGATGAGCTCTATCATCATAGAAATAGTAAGCATTTGACTTTTAATTTTTGTCCATTATTTGAACCTCTTCCATCTTTCCATGCCCTGCTGGTACCCGTTCCTTTTCTCTGTAAGGCAGGAATGGAATAAGATTTCAAGTACTAAGATAGGAGCTGTGATGTCCAAGGTAGAGGCTGCCTCGAGGAGATGAACGAAGTACACCACCCAGGGAATGTCTGGAACAGAGCCAGTGTAAGATACCAAACGTGTGAAAATCAAAATAAATAGGAGGTTGCCATGAGGCTGTGTGTTTTTTTGTTTTTTGTTTTTTGTTTTTTGTTTTTTTTTTTTTATGAGGCTGTGTTTTTAAGGAGACAAGCAGCCAGGCTGCTCCATCTCCATTTACTACACCTTTTCAGGGAAGGATCTGGAACTGAGGCTAAGGCCTCTTTGGTATGTCACTGGATGCACTAAGTTTCCCTTGGCTGGGTCCCTCTACCTACATGGCCACAGCAGCCAAGTACCAAAATCATTTAAACTTATGAAACCCTTTCCCCTGGAAGATCTAGAAAAGAGAGGGCAATGGTCACCTCAACTCTTCCAACTGATCCAAAACTTTCTGTTATCTCAGTCCTTGAAAGTAAGTTTTCTTCAGATTCTCCATTCCTATGGAATCAGTTGGCAAGCGCCAGAGTCAAGGTTCAGCCCCTTCCCACTTGTGCAGGGGTTCTGAGAGAAGCCAGGGGTCTAGGACACTCCTACAGTACCCTGTGGGAAGGTGGGACTCCTGCATATACAGCTACTGGTAAAGTTGGCCTTCCTGGTCCTGGATGTGAGAACACAATTTCTTCACTGTCTTTGCTCCTGGGAGTCTGTTAAGGAAAGACAAGCTTTTGGAATCACGTTGTTGTGGTCCAGAAAGGCCCTCGATGGGAAAATGAAACAGAGAGCCAGTTGCACGGAAGGGGGAGAGAGCTATGACACAGACTCACAGGGAAGACGTTCTGCCTTGTTACGGAGCAGCCGGGGTAGTCTGCAAGGAGTTCTGAGTGGGGAAAGGCAAAGCCAAATTGGTAAAGATCTTAAATTTGGCACTAAAGTTTGGCTTTTGTTCTAACAGCAAATATTAGCCACTGACAGATATTAGACCCAGTGGCAACATGGCTTGATTCTTTTGTCAATCGACACGTCATTTGGTTTGGAGACAGGGCAAGGATTCCAGAGAAAGCTGTGGAAGGGACCAGAATTTTTACTAAATTTAGGTCCCTGAGCTATTACATGCTTATTGGTACCTGTGTGCTTATTTTCCCTGGTACTTCCATGCAGACAAATGTTCTCTGGGCCAGATGGTGACCTAAAATACCCTACCTTGCAGGTCTCATCACATACTGCTATCATACTGTCTCTCTCTCTGCTCAAAGAACCCCAAAACTTTCCCTTGATTTAGGAACAGATGCCAGTGCTCAGCACTGCTAAACATCCCTTCACTTTTCTCCATAGCTCTTTTTCAGAGGTGGTGGCCATGAGTCCAGATCATGAATCTCTATCCTGTTGGGTAAAACATGTCCCTCACTTTGCCTTCAAGATGGTCCTGGTTTCTCAGCTCCAAATCATTTTTTCTTGCCATTTCTTCTCCCTCCAATGTTCTCTAAACCTTCTCCCATCCAGAATCTGCCATCCTGTGCCCAGCACATGTGACATTCTTGCTGTGACATCAGTGCGAATTCTCCTAGTCAGTGGTAGGATCTACCTCCCTCCATGTTACTGCATTAAAATAACTGAATTATATTAAAATTGCCAGTGAACAGGTTATCAGTTCCCTATTAGACCGTGAATAGCTGGAGGACAATAAGCCAAACTTATCGTCACTGCCTCATTAACAGTCTTTCTCATAACAGGTTTTTAATAAATGATCTCCTGTGAATGCTGTTCATTCAGGCCTTGGCTTCATTTTCACTCCTAATTCTATTCTCCTACAATGTCTCACACTTGGACATCTTGCCTCTCCCTCAAGAGTAAGTCCCTTGACTGTCATGGGCCACAAAACACACCAGAAACTGTAACTGGCCAAAATCTATATTTATTTCCAGAAATGTAGAGACCCATTGTGTCACTTTCTTTAAAGGTGCTGCATTTAATCTCTAACTAAAAGTGATTTAATGCAGCTCTCTTTGACTTGTATGTCATTAAAATCACACCTTCAGATTAGGTTTTTGGACAGATTATATGTCATGCTATTTGTTTTAAGAAATAAAGCATGTAGTCCTATTTCTCTTCACCAGACTGGACACACACACGTTTTTCAACAAATGTTTTCTGAATTGAGCAGGTTTGGACAGAAATCAAAGGAAAAGAGATTAAATAGTTTTCTGAGCACCAAATCTCAGAGTCCTGTTCTGTGCACAGAAGAATGAGAGTGCATTTCAGAACCTCGAGCAGAATTAAAAACTCTTGGGGTTATGATGCAGCAGTAATTCTTAGGGTCTAATTCTGATTTAAGGCAAGGAAAAGAGACCTTCTCTGTTCAGATAGTCTATGGCATCAGATGGGGACAAAATGAGATGCAGAACCACCTGTCTTGCTTTGATGAATCCAGGCTGTCACCAAAGTATAAAATCCAGAGTCGCTTTCTAGGCCTGAAGACCCCAGCATGTGTGGCAGAAAGTCGCCCCTCTGTGACCTCAGCAGAAGGGACAAGGGACAAAGTAGGGCCACGTCACAAGGATGGAGAAAGGACTGATACTCAGCTCAGCTACTTGTCAACAAGCTGATAATGAGTCACTTACTTAAGATTACTGACTCCAAGTCTAGCCCAAATGTTCATCTCTGTCTGAATGGCTGCACTCGTCAACTGACCGACGCCGTAGCTGACTTTCCAGTTGGCCTCATAGAAGCCCTCAAACTCGGTGACTCCTAAGCCAACACTTCCTTTGACCTTCACCTCACATCAAACCCCCTTGTCTTCCTTTTCCTCCTCTTGCTCTTTCACCCACTCATTCATTCTCTTTTTAAGGCCACATTTCCTAATAAGATAAACTGGGACACTGTCTCCTTTCCTGAGATGATGTGAGCATCCGAGATAACACACACAAAGCATCAGGCATGTAAGTGCTCAAATGTTATCTATTTTTATTACTGTGCACCCACAAATCAGACACCCCTTCATTCTCCTGATTAGATCCAGAGGCTCTGAGTCTGTGCATTTAACAATGAAATGGACCAATATGTGTCCTTCCATCTAGGTTTGGAGAAGGAAAATGCTCCAGGCTTCAGGGTGAGTGTTTAAGAGCCTGAGGGTGAGACTAGCGATGCAGTAAATGAGGAATCTCTCATCTCAGTGTGCTCCATAGCAGCCCTCTAATGAGCTATGATCCTAACAGATAAACAGAAATTTAACAGAAAAAAAAAAGAAGGGAGAAAAGAAAGGAAAACAAATGTGCAATTCAATCGAAAGGTATTGTGCTGCAGTTATGCAATTTCAAGTTCAGGATCAGGCATTATGCTTATTTTCACCTCTGATAACTAATACATTAGTCTGCTGCTGGACGTAACTATTATGGGAAAAAACAAAATTCAATTCACCTGCATTTGTCACCTGAATGTTGTGTCTGCTGCATAAAAGCAGGAGATTGAAATGAAAGATACCTCTTACTGAATTTTAATTTTGAGAATGTGGGACCAATTTCGGGGCTTTTCAGACACACTGAGCCAGATGGTATGAAGAAGACTCGAAGAAGACGCGACGCTTAGCACACGATCTATTTCTATGGCACCAAAACACATGTTCTGCCTACGAGTGTGTGTACCTTGGCTTCACCATTTTCATATTTATAGTCATGAACATTAGCTCTTTAGTCTACCTTATTTATGAACTGTTGAGGCAGATGTTTGCCCAAAGTTTCACATAAGACATCCCTTACTGCCATAGCGCCTGAAAAAAAAAACTTTTTAGAGCTGGTCTTGGAAGAACTCCTTCTCCTATATAAGTCTCTGTTTAATACAATATCCACAGATGTCTGTCACTACATTGGCTTTATTAAAATCAAATATTCTATCAAATGATTTTGTTGTAATACAACAAAGAAAACCTTTCCTTCCTGGCAAAAATGAAGCTTGGGCTAGAAGGAAATAGATCTGCTGAAAACACTGAAACAATAAGGAGGAGGGAAATACATGGCAAGTGCCTCTCTAATTTTATCTGAATAAAATGATCAGAAATAAGAACTTGGAGTCAAGGAAAATTCCAGTCTTTGCATTGCTTCTGGCTTACCTTGTAGCGTGTAGTGAGTCCAATTCTTCCTCATCCAGATGGCTCGACTAGGAACATTCACCCCTCTGGGAATGAGGGGTAGGTGAGAGGTAGAATGAAGAAGGCCATGCATGTGAAGGGCCCAGCCCAGGGTCTGGCCAATAGTCAGGATCTCAGAGAAACCATTCAATCTCTCTGGGCAGGTGGGCAGTAAGTCTTAATTTTTGCCTCTGTTATTTGAACCCCTGCCTCTTCCTGTGTTTACAAAATCCTTCACTTTTTTAAGGCAAGGACAGCCTTTACAATATAGAAGGTAAGAGGTACAAGATACCCCCTTTCCCGGTCTCCGTGGTATCTACAGTGAGGTGTGTAGTGCAGGCTCTGCCAATCAGTTGGTCAGCTGCACAGAACTGGAAGGTGATGCCACAAAGACTTGGAGAAATGTGGAGACTGTTCCAGTCATGAAACTATTGTGGCTGACACCAAGCATCTGGGACAAAGTTGACAGAAGAAGATCTAGTGCCTAGGGTCAGTGGTAACAGGAGTCCTCCCTATCTCTTTATTTGGCCTGATTTGGGCTGTCACTTGGATGTTGCCCAGCCTCCACATTCTTTTCCATCCCCCCTCTTTCTTTTCCTTCCTTCTTTTCTCCATCTATAAAATATTTTCAATATATGATACAGTACCGAGATAATATACAGCAGATATGCAACTACCCAGTTTTATTTAAAACATCCTAGGTTTTTTTATACATTTGTTTAAGATTTTTGGTAACAAATAAAATATTAAAGATAATTTTTAAAGCTCAGTGATCCCTCCCTGGACCTACTTCCTTTTCTGCCTTTCAGAAATAACTTCTGTTTTGACTACCATACCTATTAGGCACAGACATGTTTTTAGTATATAAAATGTAATAAGATACATATATATATAGATAGATAGATAGATATATATAATACATGTATATACGCCTCACACACAATACATGGTTGACTTCTGCTTCAGACAATGAGAAAACAGATATTCTGAAAATCGTCCCATTATAAGATATTTAGAACACAGAAGGTTTTCAATAACTAGATGACCTCATTAAAAAAAAAAAAGTAAGGGAAATCCACAAGGGTTAAGAGAGAAATTAAATCACAAACTAGAGTAGAAATAGGCTGTCTAGGAGTCTCTTACAACAAAGAAGAAGGAGGAAGAGAGGACAAAAGCAAGAGAGAGAAGAGGAAGGAGGCAGAAGGAGAAGAGGAAGAAAAGATAAAGGTAGAGAAACAGCCTCAGGCAGATAAAAAACACTGAGACCTCCACAGACCAGAATTCAGGGACCTCAAAGAGCTTCACCTTAAAGAAAGACTGAGCTGGGGAAAAAAATCCCACTCTGGCAAAGGAAAGTGGTGAAGTATTTGTGTTGACTTATGCATCAGAAGAAAAAACTCAAAACAACCCGCCTCCTCCAAATAAATCTCCCACAGGAAGTTGCCTCTACTGCTCTATACCAATGCAGATCTAGGTTTTGAATGTATACTACTTGTGTGGTGCATAAAATTCAAAGCTGAGGAATTAGTGTCCCTAGTTTGGCACTGCCTCTGGGTACCTAGCAGAAGAAAATGCAAAATTTTTCAAGAAATATATTTCCAGTAAAGTCCTTTAATCCTAAAATAAAGATAAGAGAAAGTAATAAAAATTAAGATACTATGAATAAGAGTCAGCAAAAATTTAAAAAGCTGTGGGGTGGTGGTGGAAACAGATGCCCCTCCTCTATCTCAATACCCTTAGATATTAAAATTAGCAAATATAGAATAAATAAGTATATGTATCCATATGCACAAATACCATATTTAAAAGAATGGAAAATAGAAATTTGAAAACACCTTGGAAAATTACAAAAGACTATAAAAAATGACCAGCCAGATGTTTAATTGAACTAAATACATGGAAATTCCAAGATGAAAAAATACAATCATTGAAATTTAAATCTCAAGGAATAGTAGATAACAGTTAAATTAAGATACCTGAAGGCAATAAAGAGAATAGGACATACACATAAAAACAATTTATAGTACTATTTTCTACATTTTAATTATCATACAAATTATATCATACCACATATATCTTCTGCAACTTGCTTTTGTGTTGTTGTTAATGGCAATTGGGAAGATTTAGCTACGATGGTACGTACTGGTATCCTGCCATGTATATACAGCACTATTCATTTATCCATGTTCTTCTTTTTTTTTTTTTCTACCACAGAAAATGTGCTGTCCACTTTTCACCTATCTCCTTGTTCAAATGGTCCACGTACCTACAAGTGGAACTGTGAGGTTGAAATATAAGAGCGCCTAAATTTTGCCAGTTGCTCTCAAATGTGATTGTACCAATTTATACTCTAATGAGGATGCTGAGGATTTCCCATTGCAAACTCTCATCCTCACCAATGTTTTCTATTAATACCAATAGTTGTGTTTATTTGGCTATTTTTGTGGGTGTGTAATGGCACCTATTGGGCTTATTTTCTGTGCTTACAGATATTATTATATATAATAAATTTCATATATATACTTTTGAGCTCCATAATTTTGTGGCCCATCTTGCGATAATAAATTTCTCATATATATATATATATATATATATATATATATATATATATATATGCTGCTTCTCTAGAGAACCCTGACTAATCTAGATTTTGGTAGCAAGAGCAGTCCTAGAGGAATGGAATTTCAAGAAAAGGTTTTTTGAGCTGTTCCTTTGGCTCCTGGAATTTTCTCTCTAATCTGATTAATAAGAGGAGAATGACTACTCCCAGCAGTAAAGAGAGCACTGACAGTCCACAGCATGAACTGGCAATGAACAGACACAAAATAGCACCACTAGACACCCCTAGCCAACTAACTGTAAAAACCCAGGAGCCAGGTGGCTGTGAATATGATACTTTCAAACATGTTGGCAAAATAACCAACACAGTGAGATTGACCGGTCACTCTTAGTGTCCCTGGACAAAGCAGAGAAAGAAAATGATGAGCTCAGGGGTTCGGGTTCCCAGCTCCACCGCCGCATCACTGGGAAGCCTGACTTAGAACAGCACGTAAGAAGCAAGGACAGAAGGCAATCGCAGAAGTGTCAGGCAGAGGGTCTGGGGTCGTGGTGGCTGTACACGGAGAAGCGGCAGCGAGGGGACAGTGACAGTGTGGGGACTACAGAAGAGAATTCGAACAAGGACCTGCAACTGTCAGTGGGCACCAGGGACCCAGGATCAGAAAGCGCTCCTCCTCCCCACCATGGCCTTCTTATCTTTTGCCTTATTTTTGATGATTAAATGAAATAAATTACGTAGAGCAGTATTCAAGAAAACAGCAGTATTTGTCCTGAAAAAGAAGTAGAATATGAGCAAACAGGAGGATGAAATGTTTGGGGATGTGGCTCTGGGGCAGATTTAAAAATGGTCAACTCAGCTCTAGGAAGACAAGCTGCTCTAATGGAAGTCGTATCTTACCTTCTGAACAGGAAAAAAAAATTCCTTTCTGTTCAAATATTATTGTTATAAAGTAATACAGACCCTGAAAAGAACATGTTCAGTGTAAAGAAGTGGAAACGAGAGAAAAAGAAATCATCCATAGACTCAGCTGTTGCTCACATTTCAGGGTGTTTCTTTTCAGATAAAGAATGTAATTTTTAGGGATGTGAAATGCTGTCAGTTAACAGAGAGCTGTGACCGCAGGGGACATCAGAGAGAGAAGGGGCAGCCCATTCTATTCTCTACATGTTGCCACACTGAAGATCTTCTATTCCCCGGGCCTGGGCAATGGAGCAGGGGCGCCCAGCCCTACCCCAGCACGCCCTACGGTGCAGCTTCCCATGGCCCTCCAAGGTCCGGCTCCTGGGCATCTTTCCAGAAGCTAGAGAAACCTTAGCAAGGGCCTCTGACAGGGCTGAGCCTCTGCTACACTCTCCATTTCCTCCTGAACACTCTGGCCTGGAAAGCATCAAAGTGAATGTGTGTGACACAGCTTGGCTCCAGAGGACAGAGAACAGAGGCTAGGCACAGGGACAGGCCCTGATGGCAGGGAGATATACCTATAAACAGCATGTAGGAGGTCCTGTCACCACGCCAGACCATATCTCCTCCCACTCAGCTCCCAACATGAATCCTGGACAAGAGCAGCAGCGGCCCTTACCTCTTGTGTCACCTGGAGCCAACACTGTCCCTGGCCTCCTAGCCTGGCCTGTGCTCCTGCCTGGCTGCAAAATTTCAAAGCTTCTGGCTTCCCTTGTAGGAAGAAAACCAGATGTGGAGCTGTGGCCCCCCGGAAGTCACTGTAGACCAGTAGGGAGAGTGGTGAGGGTAGGTGACAGATTTGGGGCTGAAACAGTCACTCCCAACCAGGCCAGGATTATGTCCTTGGTCTCTTCCTGATTCAAGGTCAATGCTCCATAAATCTTGATTTTATTGTTCCATGAATGAACTGAGAGAGGAGTGATTTGTTCCCCTCTGGCCCCAGAGTACACAGACAGACTGCTTGTCTCTGTGGAATTCCATTTAGAAGGGACTTGATGATAATAAAAACAGTAGATCACGCGAGCCCAGACATCCTCTCTGGGTCTCAATATCCATCTGGGAAATCAAGGCCATGTTGTATGAGTAACTAGATTCCCGTGTAAGGGATGGCATTTGTCCATAACCCAAGTTTGATTCTTGGCTGTCCCCTGTGATTAAAGACCAGAAATCTCACTTCCCATACATGTGATTCACAAAATTAGGACTAGAGTTTCTCCTTCACCAGGGTGATACTGGATACTAAATAGAGACTCCCAATGGACACCCAGACATAGAACCATTTTCTTCTTTCCAAGGAGATGGCCTGAACTGTTGTGCTCATCCTTTGAGTCTGTCCACCCAAGGTGACTCCAACATTTTATATCCACTTGTAAGGCATTGCAGCAATTTCTGGAAGCCTCATCCTTCAAACCCATCTTAGACCTTCACAATGAAATGAGCTGGACTGGGCAGTGTCCAGGCTGTTCTGGCTGGTGTCCTGCCCATGGCAAGGCCCTAAACAAGGCTCTCCTCTAGAAAGAAGTGTAAACCATGTGGATCACTTAAATTTTCCTAATAGTTACAGGCTTTCGAAATTAAAAACAAATGAGTAAAATTGATGTCAATATATCCTATTTATTCCAATAATCCAAAATATTATTATTTCAACATATAGTGAATATCAAAATTGTACAATTGCCTTTATTTCTTCCATTCTGTGATGGACTTACTATTGTGGTCAACCTGAGCAGGAATACCGAGCTGGACTGAGTTGGTGTGGTTCTGGGTGTAGAAGATCCACCTGAAGGTTACTGCCAACACAGCGTAGAGAAGAATGGCAGCAGACAATAGCAGCCAGCTATTTCCCAGGAGAAGCTCTGTTGTGGCTGGTTCTCCCAAAGAGAACTCGGCTGTTCTCATCACAGCAGGAGCTCGGGCTCTTGCTGTTGTCAAGGAGGGCTGCTGTTCGCTTTGAGGAGCTCTGGTCTTCATCTCTGCTGCGAGCATCATGTCCTGGTTCCAGTATAGATTTCCTCTGACTTTTAGTCCAGACACAGATGTACATGGGACAGTGCCGTGGGTTCCCAGCCCTTGATTGGATCTTTTGGGTCTTCAGTGCATCCACAGATGTTCTGCACTCTTCCTGCATTTGGCTTGCATGTGAATATTGTGACTTGTACTTGTCTTGTATTAAATGTGCTCTCTTGCAAACCACTGACTCTAGAAAAGAAACTAATGCACATTCTAAATTTACAAAATCTGGAGTGTTTTCACAAGTGTAGACTGTGTCACTTCAGATGTTTAATTTTATTGGAGATATCTGATCTATGTTTATATCTCATTTCTCTCTCAGTCCATCGATTTAGTGACTTCTAAGAATTCAGAATAGACCCACTATTGCAGATGCAAAAGACGAAATGGAATCTCATTTGTTCCTTTACCCTCTAGGAGAATTGTTAGTCTTGACCACCAGGTCCCACTTCCAAAACTTTGACTATTTCATGCCTCTGCCCTGAGCACCCTCCTCATTCCTTCCACTCATCCAAAGGGCACACACCCGTCACATCTGAGCGCTTCATCTCCTTCTTTCAAGGCACCCTCCCCACTTATGAGATCTTCGTCCATCTTGGACACGTACCAAATTCTCATGAATATCACTTATTCAGCCTTGAGAACAAGGCATCTCCTTTTTACATCACCGAAGTTTTCCTCTCCACTAAAATTTGGTGAGAACTAGCAGCTGTTTAGCTCTTCCATCTCCCAAGGGGCCTGCGATCCCTCAAATCCTCACCAACGCTCCACACGTGCCTGGCCCAGGGCAGACGCCCAGCACAGACCTGCCACTAAGACTGACTGTCTGTTCTCAGGGGGTTGAGTCTTAGCCAACTGCTTTGCCCAGAAGAAAATGTTTGTTTTCGTTTTTTGTTTGTTTTTTTAAAACGTGGTCTTACTGTGCAGTTTAGGCTGGCCTCAAACCCACTAGCTAGCCCCGAATTCACTAGCTAGCCCATACTGGCCTCTAACTTATGGCAATCCTCTTGCCTCAGCCTCCCAAGGACTGGAATTACAGGCATGCACCACCAGGCCCAGCTCAAAAATGGATATTAATAACTTGTTTTCCAAGCTGAAGACAGGACTTTTCCTATATCAGCCCTCTCCAAAAGAAACGGAATATGAATCATGCCTTTAATTTTAATCTTCTTGGAGATACATTTTTTAAAAGGTAAAAAAACACAGGTGTAATTCATGTTACTATATTTTATTGAACCAATACATTCAAAACATTATTATTTTAAAACATGAGTCTAAAAATATAATTGAGGTTTTTTTAACTCGAATTTTTTTCATCCAGAGCTTCTGAATTCTGGAATGCCTTTTATAATTATGACATATTTCAATTTGGATGGTAAATTTTTATTGGAAATACCTGATCTATATTTAGACCTCATAAATTGGCAGTTGAAAAAGTAGATTCACATAGCCAAGTTGCTCCAAACACACTTATAAAAGTTTTCCAATAACTGAATCAAGTAATGGTTTTTCAATTTAAGTTAATTTGAACTAAATAAAATGAAAAATTCAGCCTCTCAGCCTCACTAGTCACATTCTTGTGGATTCAGAGCTCAAGTGTGGAACAGTGTGGGTCTAAATGTTACCATCGAGCTGAAGTCCGATGGTTCCTATGTTTAGAGTTTTCTGACAGCTTTCAACACAGGATCAGAGCAAAGTTACATGGCCCAGAGCCTTTCCTGTCTGCCTGTGCCTGCCCTTCTGTCCTCGCCCCCACTGCTCCCCTCATTTTAGGATGCTCCCACCACATCTCTATATGACAATGAGCCACTCTCACACCTCCCTCAGATCCCAGTTCAAATCCACCTGCTGTGCATGCCCTCTCCCAGCCACTCTACTCCGACTCCATGCCCCCCACCCACACTGACACTTCAAACCTTCAAACCCTTCCTCTTGATTGCTGTGACGGCTGGACTGTCACTGATCTCTATCTAGCAACCTCTGTATTCCACTCACCTCATTGTTCCCCTCTCACCTCCTCCTCCTCCACTGAAGTGCAAACACGACCCTCTGAAAACAAAAGTTTTTCTGTTTTGTTCACTACTGGATCTCCAGTCCTCAGCACCTCATTTGTTGAATGAATAAATGTAGGAAGGAAATGAGTGTGTGCATGTACATTTATGTCACATGATGATTCTGTCACCTCCAGCTCAGATACAGAAAGAGGATCCATGTGGTAAGAAGAAAAGTCGAAAGGAAAATAAATAGAAAATAACTAATAGGACCAGGACACAGAAAGTTTATCTCCAAATTCCATGTGGTTTCTGTCATGTATGCTACCTTTAAAAATTGCAGCTCCATTAGACTATCAAGAAGGGGAATTAGAACCATATAGAATACTCAAAAGTATAAATGCTTCAAACACCAGGTCCAACAGTCAATTAGTGCTAGTGAAATACGCACACTGGTGGACAAATTCACTCTCTGAGTTTTGTACATCCCAAACATGCAGTTTGCTATCATGAGCCTGGAGTCTGGGACAGCCTTGCTTTGAGTGCCACGTCCCCCTGTTGTCCCTCCTGGATGCTCCTGTGACAGATGTGGTGGTGGGCAGCTTCCCCATCTATCTGTTCTCTAATCTTATCTAGCCCAAAGTCCACATCTGTAGTCATGTATTTAAAACTCATGAGTATATGTGTGAGTGGTGAATTTCTTTTTGCACTAATAGAAACATCAAAAGACACCTTAAAATAAAATAATAACCACCCATTGTTGGATGCTAGGTTTCTAATGCACATCATACTCCCCTCAAATCCTATGAATTAAGTATTATCATAATGCCCATTTGGCAGATGAGGAAACTGAGTCTTGGATAAGTAATAGGGTTATGGTCATACTATTATTAAATCACAGTACCAGGACTTAAATCCAGGCCCAACATTTATCAACAATAAACTGTTCAGCATGTCTGTTACCTCTTAGAAACCTGTAATCAAGACAACTCCTAGAAACAAGATAGAATTAGTCCAACAAGCCAAGTTAAAGCCCATTCATTTCCCAAATAAATTTGCAAGTTCATTTGCAAATATGTAGTATCTTGCAGCAATTACATTGCCTTGAATTTGCTTAATGGAATGACAACTCAGCAAAGCAGCACTGTAGCTCAAAGCACCTTTTATTAACATTTTTCTCTCTATAAATCTACCCGTAAGTCAAGCTAATGATAACAAATCATTAGTGAGAACTCACCTTCCTGGATCTGCACATTTTGGTGCTGACCTTGAGATCCATAAAGTCCGGCACAAATGCACAGCCTCAGCTTCCCTCTGGATCAAGTGTGACAAGCCGGGAGAGACTAATTCAGCCCGAGCTCTGTGTTGACAATCATTTGTTTTTAAGTGACACACATATTTCATATTCTGAATGCACAATCGACCTGCTTAAGTATTGTCATTAATATTCACAACGCGGCCATGACGAAGAGCAGCACAGTGAGTGGGCCAGCTGCCTTTCAAGTTTTTCAAGGAAAAAGAACCACAGGTTCCTTAGTAAAGACCTTATTGATAATACGTCACAAAAGCCCCTTCGAATAAGCTTGTGTATTGGAAGGACAGACTCAAAACCCACAGACAGGCAAGATAGCCAGGGTTTGCTTATGCTGGGATGAGAAAGAGCAAAGAAGTTAAGAACGCAAGCTGCTAGATCAGGCTGTCTTTACTTCCTTCTCCACAGTGCCCAGGCCTTCCTTTTCTGCACAACTGCCTTTGTCACTCCATCTGCTCGCATACAGAAAGACCACCAGAGTTCTGGAGTTTACTACATGCTTCCTTGTAAACAACCTGCTAAGAACTGTGAAGGCCACATTCTCAGGGAATACAGCAGGTCAGCGTTGTTGGGTTCATGGAAACGTACATGGTCTCAGGAGTTCACTTCTCAGAGGACAGCTGTGGGGTGAGATCCGCATGGTCTGTGGTCAGGACTGTGGACAGGTGGAGCCAGCAAGACTGTCTACTATAATGTGACTGTATGTGGGCACTTCTTATTCCACAGTCGTTTTCACAAAATTTTTTCTATTTGTCAATACAGGTGGGTCATCGCTAATCCAAAAATAAATATTCTCAAATCTCAAACTTCTTTAGAGTGGAAATAGAAGACTCTCCAGAAGAGGCAAGGCTGACCTGAGGTTTGAAAAATGCAAAATTATGTAGGCTACGAAAGAACACTGCAGGTAATTTTGGATACAGATATACAGACCACCCCCCCCCAGGTATCAGAAAACAAGAACTCTGGAGAAATGTAGGAATTTAAGCAGGGGTCAGATCATGAGGAAGCACCCGTGCCTAACTAAAAAATTTACAAGAACTTCAACTATTACAAGCACAACCTCAATAGAACCAAAGATGGCCAGCCAAGAAAATCAGTTCAGTAAATATCGAATTTATACCTCCTTTTCAGAGGGTCACAATTTGCATCACCATTTTAAAAGCTCTGAGAATTCCTGTAACAGATACATACAAATACCTGGTTAATTTTGTTTAACCCAGAGCTTCCCAAATGTGTTAAATTATGGATCTTATTCCTAACCCATCTCCTATGGAACACTCATTAATCCAGTTTAGAAATTCTACTTTGAGGCAGTGAGGATCCTATTGCAGAGTTTTCAAAAGCAGACTTAAATGATTCAATTTGTACTTTAGAAATGGCCTACTACCTGCTGCAGAGAATGGAATAGAGGAGTGTAAGCCAAGATGCTAGGAGACTCGTTAGGGGCTGCGGTAATTATCCAAGGGAGACATGGTGATGGGCTGATCTGAGGCCATGACAGTGGGGATGCTGTGGCTGGGAAAGTCATGGCTGCTAGCATCCTAATACAAGTGACTGTTCCATGGCAGGCTCCATTTAGGAAGATAAAACATGAGCGTGGGACTGAACTTTATTATGAGAACCAAGAATGGAAGCACTAGGCAGGGGGCAGGGCAATTACCAAGCAGTGACTGTAACTCTGCAGCATGTAAAGGATCTGGCATTCAGAAAGGACAATGCCCCCTTTGCTGTGGAACTGTACACCCTGCCCTCTGGGAAGGTCTCCCCGAGCCAGCATGGCTGGCCTGGTTTGCAGATCAATCCATTCCAACAGAGGTGGTGTCTTGTTAAACTGGAAGGCTACAGTGGACAGCGTGAAAGGAATCTGACTGCCAAGCTACAGAACTTATATTTTAATGAAACCTTACTATGTGCTGCATTTGTCCCAATACTTTAAAATTTTCATTGCCGATATATTGGTTACCTATCGCTAGATAACAAACTATCCCAAAACTTGGTGGCTTGGAACAACAAACATTTATCATTTCTTATGATTATCTGGGCTGACTGAGCACATCGGGTGGTTCTTTTCTTCTCCTAGTGTGTGTCAGTCAGCTTCTTGTCACTATAACAAAATACCCATGATAATCAAATTATGAAAAAGAAAATATTTATTTTGCTATACTGTTTTGAAGAGTCCAGTTCATAATCAGTTAACCCTGCTGCTGGGGGCCTGTGATAACACAGGACCACGCATTAGAGAAAAATCACTTGCCTCAAAGCCAAAAGGCAAAGTGAGAATGAGGAAAAGTGTCAGGTCCCAAGATCCCCTGCAAGTGCAGGTCTGCAATGTCTGAAAGACCCTAGGTCTTCCAGGTCCACCTCCTCCCAGCAGCACCACCTTGGGGACAAAACAATAACCCATGGGGACATTCAAAAGCCAAATTAAACATGGTGTCGGCAAGGGTTATTTACACTGCTGTGGTCAGCTGGAGGGCTGGGTCAACCAAGATAGTTTCTCCACATTGCCAGAAGTTGCTGCCCACTGTTTGCTAGAACACCATCTGGGCTCTTTGCTGGGAGACCCTGGTTTTCCTCTATGCAGCCTGTCTACATGGCTAGCTTTGGTTCCTCATAGTATGGCCACCAGGTCCCGAGAGGACAAACCCTAACTCACAAGTGCACAACAATTTCTGCCATCATGCTTGCCACCGGCTCATTGGCCACAGCATGTCACATACCAAGTCTAGGGCCTATGTGACAGAGTTGTTACACAAGCCTGTGAACAGTGGGAGATGGCTGACTGAGGCCAATAATGTAACAAACTACCCATACTTTGTGAATATAAAATTGCATGTAGTACATATAATCAATCCTATGGTGTTTTTCTCTGTCTTCACTGCTGTAATATGAAGTAAGATCTAATTGGAAATAAGCTCTCAAGAGAAACCAGTGCTGAATTCACACATGCGGAGAAATAATTTGTGAATAAATTTAAGTATTAAAGATCTTGCTAGGCCTGGTGGCATATGCCTGTAATCCCAGCACTCAAGTGGCTGAGGCAAGAGAATCACCATGAGTTCAAGACCAGTTTGAACTACATAGCAAGACCATGTCTCGAAAAAATAAAAAATAAAAAAAAATCAAAGATCTGGAGACAGAGGGACAAGGTTCATTCCAAGATATGTATGTTTATAAAATTATCACCAATATAGTAAAGCAAAGATATTTATTTTTGTTCCTTTCTCCTCTTTGTGCTAATAAGTAAATATATCATTCTGTATAATTTTAATAAAAATGTACATAAAATTGTGTTTTAGCATTATACTACTTTAAAGCACTGACTGTTTCTGCCTAAGCTTTATCTTTAGCATTTTTACTTGCTGTGAAATATTCCACTGTGTTGATCCGCTATAATTAATGTAATCCTGCTCCCATCTGTATGCATTACTTCTGTAAATTACACTGATACTGTATTTAAATTATTTCTCTCTAGAAGTCATTCTCTTATAGTAATTCTTAGAACTAATATTTGGCAGTAAAAGTATGTGAAAATATTTATGACTTTGGTATGCATTGCTAAATAGTTCTAAAAATATGTATGTATCTTTTCCATCACAGTGTTAGCTATGCTGGGTTGTGATTATTTTTTTATTTTTATTTGATTTTTGTTTGATCACAATGAAATATGTACCCTGCGTTCTATCTACATTTCAAATTGTGTTATACTGTGTAGTTACAACTTATTGAGAGCTTGCTATGTATGTGAACTGTGGTACATTTTCAGAAATTTTTAGAGTTCAATAAGATATTCTTATTTCCATATTTAATAACTAAAAAGCTGGTGTTCGGGGATTTTGAGTAGTGAAGGAATTTAATCAAGTCAAGTGTGGCTTAAAGAAAAAATATTCTGATTTTTTTCTGAACGAAGAGGCATGCATTTTCCCTTTACATTTCTCACTCTGAGAAGTTAACAATTGTTTTCAATCTGAAAAATACTTATCGAGAGCAAATATGTCAAAGGCACTGGATTAGACTGGGTAATCACAAAAGAGTAAGATTTTCCTTTGGACAGAGTGGATGATATACATGCACAACACGCATTTGTTCACATTCATTGCAGCAATATTGTAATTCCTATTAATATCTCTGAGACTTATATAAAATCCAAAGCATTAATTGGTCTTGTGCTATGTACAAACCACAGTTTTCCATACTGAAGATGTTCATGATGGATAAAATGCCCTCTTCCCTCATCTAGACAGAGCAGATGTAAGTGGGCCTGCTGCGTGCTTAGCACAGTGTCATGCCAGGACCTTCCCAGAGGCCCTTCTTCGGGTGGGCAAGGCTAATCTCGCCTCATTCTGTAGAGAAGGCCCAAAAGATCCACAAGTTCACGCCTCGCTGGAAACAGTGAAGTCAGTTCATGAAATGAGGATGCTCTGAGCGGGCTCTAAAGCAATAGGAAGGACACTGCATGTAGAGAAGAGCAACAAGAGCAAGCACAGAGCTGGGGAGATACACAAGCCCGATGTCAGCTTTGCAAGAAGCTCCCAGAATTTTCAGTGCAGAAATTCCTCTCCCCAGAGCAGAAGCAGCCGGTCTTCCGCAACACCAGTCACCTGCCTAGCACCATTCCAGCTCTCAGGACCATTCTGAATTAAATGCTGGTGTGCGGGCCTCTGAGGAGCTTAACTGATGCAGAACTAACTGGGAAAGAAGATAAAACAGGGTACAATTAAGTGCTAATTGGTCGGGTTTGACTCCCAGTCAGCTTCCTCAAGCTCCGGAGATGATAGAAAACCCCCTGGGGCACGTACTTAGCTAGATTCCTGGGCCCCACCACCCCTGGAGAGTCCTACTTAGTAGGTCTGCAAAGGAAGTTGATTCCCAGGAGGCCCAGGTGACCCAGATCTTCAGTTAGGCCACTTCTTACACTTTTTAAATCAGCAATTCATAAAGTGCCACCAGACCAGTCATAATCACCCAGGGCCTTGGCAATCCCTACGTGGAGGGCCCCACCCAGCCATCGGAAGGTTTGCTCCACGGCACTTTCGTGCCTCTGTCGGAGGGTCCCCTGGTGCGCAGTGGCTAGAGGACCATTTCTCTGAAGGTCAAGTGAGCTCCGGGGAAAGCAAGCACACCAGGGCAGGGTGCACACAACTGTAATTCCAGCTCCCTCTGCTCTCAGCAATGTCAGGTCTCTTCGAGCCTCAGTTTCCCCAATCTACAAAATGAAGGAAATCATTCTAATTTCACTGAGTTGCCGGGATTAGAATGAGGAATTGAATGTTTAAACTGCAACACTGTACCAAGCACTCAGCTACCAGAGGGCGTGAATTGGTAGGCAGGAGATTCTCAGAAGACGGCGCTTAAGGTGACCTTGAAGTTGTACAGTCTTTTAAAAAGAGAAAAGGAGTGTGCAGAACATTCATGGGGCCTGGGGCTGCAGAAAAGGTCCCAGATGAGAAATGAGCAAATGTTATAGGTGCAGGGAAGGAAGGGAAATGTTTTATGTAGTAAGAAATGAAACAGAATCATGATGATCCAGGCAAATTAATGATTGGTGATGATGATGATGACAGTGGGGGTAATTCCCAGACACAATACATTACGAAGTGCACATAAGAACACCAGAAAACAGCCTGTTGCATTGGATCTGGCTGAGGCCTATGACTACCTCTGTGGGCGCCACAGCTGAAATCATTAGTAGCAGGTAGCACCTCCAGGAATAGGCCACCAACCCGGAAGGAAAAAGCCACTTGCCTGGTGGCACACAAGGGAAACTTTTCCTTCTTGTTCTCATTTCGGGCTGGCCATAGTTCGCTTTTCTTGACTTGATTTAAATAATCATCCAGTGAAGCATTCCACTGTGAAGTCTGCTGCCTCTATCCCCAACAGCTGGTCGCTTTCCAGCCTCCTTGGACTGCATCCACCTGAGCAGGAGCTTTCTTGCCCAGCTGCTGCCAAACAAGATAAGCACCCAGCACTTAGATGGTACCGTTAAGCTGACCAACTGGAGTTTCCCTTTTAGCATCTTTTTCAGTCCGTGACCCTCTGATGGGGGCAGGAATGTAGGTGATGGCTCTTCTGTTCCTCTTTCCATGGAGACAGAAACAGGGAGAAATTGCTTGGAGGAATTTCCAAAACACAGAAAAAAGCTAATGACAAAAGTCTTGCTGGAATTCATGCCTGTAATTCTGAATGTCCCCAAAGCCAGCTTCAGCCTCTGCTTTGCCTATGATTTGGTTATTTAATGTCCACTAGTCTCTGAGCTCCCTTAAGTCATACATTTTCATCAGTTTTGATAAATTCTGTGGCTCCCACGTGTAAAACAATGCCAAGCACATAGTAGATACTCAATAAATTTAATTTATTCTTACTCTCAATCTCTTCTCTCTTACTTTCAATCAAAATGACCTACACCAGCAGTATAAAATTTTTGTCAGGAATATTTTCAATCAGTTCTGAGGACTCGAGTTAGTGTTTCTACCCCAACTCTGTACCTGGTATGGCTTGGAGGCATTCTGCACATTAATATGGCCAGAAAGTTTGTCCTGCTGCCATCTTCTTTCTATGTAAAGCCAGTCTACACTG